>JASDQU010241323.1:216048-228144 GCA_032191745.1 Picea mariana
TCTTTCATTTAAATCTTGCATGTTGGAAGTAAACCACACAACAACCATCATTAATGATATAAACATTAACTTATACATAACTTTCGCATATAGGTAGATCAACATGTCCATATAATAAATTTTCATCGTTCTAATGGAGTTCCGCAGATAATAAGCAAAGAAATACAAAATAGGTTATAACACATTTTAGTTGACTAAGTCAAAATGGGGCATTACACATTTATTACTAAAGAGTTTCACTATACAACTATTTTCCTTGTTAGTGCATGCTCATTATGCCTTATCTGAAATTTTTGGTTGTAGATAACCTACACAGATATATCATATATCCAAAAATATAAAGATCTATTATTTAAAAAGTTATGTGCTTTGAAACACAAGTTCATTATTGCCAAAAACAAGCTCAACGATTTGCACTACCCATTTATCCCAAACTTTGTTTAGAGTCCTTACATTTTACACCACAACACTCCAATAAACAAGCTCAACGATTTGCACTACCCATCTATCCCAAACTTTGTTTAGAGTCCATACGTTTTACACCACAACACTCCAATAAACAAGCTCAACGATTTGCACTACCCATATATCCCAAAATTTGTTTAGACTCCATACATTTTACACCACAACACTCCAATCATCACATTTGTAATTGCATGGGAACAATGTTGAAGGAAATCATTTTTCAGCAGGTTTAGGATCATTCCTTTGTCTCTACTCTCTTGCTTGTTCTTTCATATATTAAAAGAACAAGGATGGTGGAAGTAAAGCCAACAAAGGGAGAAAAGGAGGGAAAGGCATAGGTAGTAGTTTCATCATTTGACCCCACAACAAAGACAAAGGCAGTGTATCTGGATCCATGGCAGGGCTACCCATACCAATACCAGTAATTAGTGAGTGACTCAATTGAAGGAACAAGTCAAAGTGGACATCTTATTGGAAAAGATATGGGGTCTTGAATTCGTCATCTAGACAGAGAATCTTATACAATGTTATAAACATTAACATTTAAGAGAATACGAATGGGCGTGGAAAAAAATAGGGATAGTTGGCTTTGACCACCATTAGCATGAACCACCAACGTCAATAGCCAGAAAAATCGCACCCATGATGGCAACAACATCAACACTTGATAGTATCATGTTTCTTTGGGCTATCCCTACATGCATATTGAGGTTGCTACCATAATGTGAGCTACACGCACCATGAAGTATATGTTTTGTGCCATATTGATCTCATTATTTTCCCATCAGTCTGGAATGAATCCTTGCTTATCAACCTCATACTCATACCTTTTTCATCATTCACAACTTTCCAATAGGAAGCACCTTTAAAAACTCTTGGTCCCAACTCTACTCGAACACTTCAAGCAATCGATTGGCTCGAAATGATCGTTGCTTGCGCTAGAGAATACATAACTCTACGTGGGATGGACATGCGTCAATGGGTCTCAGAGTTACAATATTCAGGCTCATATCTGAAATCGATCAATCTACCAAATGGCAGTGAATTAAAGGGTAATTAATAAAGTGGCATTATGTAGAACACCTGGCAGGTAGTTATGCATCCCTATCTATAGGCATATCATGGCCAAGAGCAATATGTATTCTAACTATACACATATGGCTAGCCTAACAAGAGCAAGGAACCATTGTCATTATGATGATCTCACTATTGATCACGTAAGCTTAGCAACAACACCAAGCCTCAGTGGGGATCTCAATGGGTTCTTCCTCACGCAAATGAATAGTAGCAAGTTTAGTAGCAACATTTGTTGCATTGCTACGGGAAACACCATGTGTCATTATCTACGAGTAGTACTTTGTTTTATCATGAAATTCTCTTAATAACAACTTTATCTAGGTTTGAAAGAAGAAAATCCTTCAAGGAAGTGTATAATAGTAAACACAATAGAGAAGCTTAAAACATTTAGATTTAAATTGCATGACTAACAACACATCCTCCTTAGAATTATTCTGATGAATTTGTAATGGTTCATTGAATGAAAAGGACTTCATGGATATGATAAATAGTATTGGCACAGATTCAAGTTTGAAGTTGTAACACCCCCATTTTTAATCTTCCTAATTAATTTCTAATTGATTATGATTAATGATGATTATTTCAGTATGGAGATAATATTGTCATGTTATGGCTTGTAAATGTGTAAAGGTGTAATATAAAAGCTGACCAACTGATTAATGGGTGCATCCTTGAGTACTAGCCACGATACCACTAGAGGAAAGAGAAACGGGTTCATTATGTCAAGGAATCCCAAGCCACCTTGTTAAATTAATTTGGGGGAAATAACAATTATTTCCTCTAGCTTGCAGTTGAAGTCAACTGCTAAAGAAGGGCACACTTGGGTTGTTGAGAAGTACTCCCAACGTAAATGCAAGGGAATGAATGCAAGGTATGTCCATGGGAATTCATGGATTGTCGAGTTGCATGGAAGAGAAATGGGAAAACTTCGAGAGAAGGAAAACAAAAGATAGGTGCACAAGGGACCTGCAGAGAAGAGAGCAGAAGACGCACAGGTGCATGCAGAGTAAGGTAGTTTTGATTTGGGGAATGCATCAGCAAAGGCTACTGAGAGCGAGGGAGAACCCATGTGTGGGAGGACAGGCATGAATCTCATAGTAAGATTGTTTTCAAGACTGGTCAAAGAAGCCACAAACTTGACCCGAGCTAAGAGGGTCGTGAGCTTGGTGCTAGTAAGGTACCTGAGAAACCTTGTGGATGTCCCCCCTAGGCATGGTCGATAAAAGAAATTGTCAACCAGTGGTTGTGTGAAGGAGAGTGGCCTTTAGTGATCAAATTTCTCTGATATCCTGAGATAATTCCTTGGTGGTATCATGGCTTGGCACGGGGGTGGCTTGTTGTTGAAGTAACAAAGCAACAGAGCCTATGGTTGGGTGGAAAGGCGCTCACCCATAGTCAGTGGGCTTGGCAATAAATTCAAAAATAGATAAGTGCACACTGACCTTTATTTGCTTGATACTTGATCATATTCATGTAATATTCTTATCGACTCTGAAATCTATGAAACTATTTGGAGGTTTGAATGAAAGTCAAGAGAGATAAAAAATAATGTATATATTGTTGCTTTTTGCATGTGTTCCCTATATTGGCTATTGTCTCTTGTGATGAATGATAAATGAGGGGATCTGCTTGGATATGTAAATTCATAGTTTCTTTTCCTGTGCTTTAAATTACTGGTTATTTAACCTATGGGGACATACCTTAAAAGAATCCTAGACATATATCATTAAGCTTAGAAAAACAAGGGAGGGGTGTGGGACTATGCTCCTGTATGTTTTAAATTACCCTTATAGTTCCTTGTCGATTGTGAAACCTGAGTTTAGTGGGAGTGCACGACCTCCATATAAGTGGGTTTTGTTTTATGCCCGTGGGGAACTACCAAATTCCATCGGAATCGGTTTTGTTGTCTTTTTCTTGGCTTTATGATATAAAGCCCTCTTATTGAAAGTATGAAAAACAAGAGATCAAGAGAAGAAACCCAAAAGACACGTTCAAATCCTTGTTTGAACTTGGAGAGGAATAGTAGTCATTGGATCGGAAGGGAGGATAACCCTCAGCCCTTTGATCTTCGTTGAAGAGTTAGGAATTAGAGGTGGAGCCCCAATTAATCAGGTCACTGGATAACCAAAGCACCAGAGGGTTGGCGTCGAAGGCCTTGTTAATCCTGGTATCGGTAGGTGAGTTCCAATGCAATGTTACATTCCTTCTTCACTTGTAAACGAGAGAGAGAGAGAGAGAATGACGTCATTATGACATATCCTACCAGTGTGGTGGTTAGAATTCCATGAAGGATGATACTTGTCGGCATCGAATTGGTGTGGGACGAATGTGGACCCATGTTAGGCATAAGCCTTTGAATTGGTGTCGTGAACCTTCACCATCGGATCTAAAGGCGGAGAAATCTCGACCATCGGATGTAAAGAGGAGCAACCAACCTTTGGGCCACTGGAGCTCCCAAGAGTTGACCCCTTGCATTTCCTTCCCCTGTTTCTCGATGCTCAGTTGGGCAAGGTTCCGGGAAGGGTTCAAGCCCTTTTCCCTTTGCGGGTGTATGAGCGGGAGGATGTGTGGGGCACGTGTTGATGATGTCGGGATGACATAATCGAGTCAATACCATTTAGTTCAGCCAATAGGAAGTGGACAGGTGTCAACACCTTAGTGAAGCCTTATGCCATGTGATGGCGAGCAGTGCCAAGTTGATCCACCTTTTGCGTTGTGGGTGGTCCACGTGATGAAGTGGACAGGTGCACGTTGTACCATGTGTCTAGGATAATCAAAGTTTTGTATGAGGCCGAAGGACATGATGAAGTGGACAGGTGCATGTTGTGCCATGTCATTGGGGCCATGTCACCATCTTGTCCAGTCAAATTGTGGGTTTTCATGCCAGGCAGCATGCCACATCAGGTCCATGTGCTCTTGGTGCTAGTTGGACCATCAGTTGTTACACGCCTTCAAGCCCAGGGATAGGTCCCAACCATAGGATATGGGAGGTCGAGAGATCTTGGTTGTTGATCTCGTGAAGTGAAGCTTATGAGGGATTCACATCCACCGAAGAATCGAACCACCAGACGGAGGGGGACCTGCTTAAAAAGGCCTTGGCAAAGCCCAGGGTCCCGATGCCTGGTGGGGAGAGGTACCTAGTAGGGTGAGGCGCCTGGTGGATGTGTGCTCCCAGTTGGGGTGTCGTTCTGGGGACCAGACCATCGGATAGCCAGAAACCAAGAGGGTGTTGGTTATGTCAAGGGCTGGGATGAGGTTGTCCCGATGCTCGGTGGGGAAGAGGTTTCGGTTAGGAAGAGATTCTAGGACCTGATAATTGTTGAAATTTTGGTATGCTCATTTAACCATAGACAATGTCACATCATTGTCACCCAACCATAGACATTCACATATGCCACCCCCGAGCACACTAACCTTTACTTAGAATAATTCTGGCAAGCCTACTCCAGATTCAACAGATAAACCCTAATTGCTAACTGCATCAACAACTCAAGACAGGTACAACGCTCCTTCTCCAAGGGTAGAGCACAAAAGAGAGAGTCTACATATCCATAGAACAAGTACCATACATAATTGCAGCAGCTACAGCTGCACTACTCTCTCTCTCTCAAACGTGCACCATACTTAGCAAGAATATCACCAAGAGAGAGACCAAGAATATCAACAAGAAAATCACCAAGACAGAGACCAAGAATATCACCAAGAAAATCACCAAGAGATAGACCAAGACCAAGAGGTGACCATGTGCTCTTATTCCTCCTTGCAGCTGCAATTGTAGCTGCAACTACAACTCTCCACAAGACTTGCGCAATCACCAGTGTACAAATGTGCTAAAACATCCTCTATTTATATTAATATGTCCAATGACTTTTCTGGCTGGGTCGACCTGACTTTCTGGTAATTATATTTTATGTTTATCTTTTTCCTGTGGAGCCGACTTGTATTTCTGGAAGATAATATTCTAATATTATTTATTCTTCTAGGCCGACTTGTTTTCTAAGGTTTCCACACATCTGTTTAATGGTTCACTTGCTTCTGGAATATTCTATTCTAAGTCATAAGTTACACGTGGAGGTTAATACCTCCTGCAGCTACCAAAACATCAACACTCCCTCTTAGCTAGGGAGATATCAACTAAGCTTTTCTTCATGTAGTGGTCTCAAACACATCCATCAATCTCACATGGCATGGGAAAGACTCACATGGTCTTGTAGACCAATCTACAAGTAGCATCACCATTTCCACACAGGCTATCATATGATCAAACAGATCATGTAACAAGTATCACCATCATAGCCGCACATTATCCATCTAGCTAGAAAACACCTCCAACGTTGCCGGTTGGCCCTCCAACTAGCAACCTCTGATGCTATTGATCGACACTCTAACTGGGAATCGTTTCCGACACTATAGGTTGACATCTAGTTCATATAGAACTAGTAACTCGTCAGTTCACAGAGAACAAGGAAGGTATTCCTCTTGGCACGATCATCATCATTGCTTATGTGCTTCTACACACCTCGATCATTGTCATGTTTTCAATCACAGATCTATATGTCATAGGAAGTTCTGCACTTTCACTAGAGTAGTGTACCAGCCTTCATTGGAGTAACATACCAACCTGCACTGGGGTAATATACCAACCTGCGTTGGAGTAGCATACCAACCTGCGCTGGGGTATCATACCAGCATGCACTGGAGTAACTAGTTGCACTGGGGTAGCATACCAACTTGCGTTGGAGTACTAACTTGCGCTGGGGTAGCATACCAGCCTGCATTGGGGTAGCATGTCAGCTTACATTGGAGTACCAACCTGCACTGGGGTAGCATACCAGCATGCATTGGAGTACTAACATGTATTGGGGTAGAATACCAGTGTGCGTTGGAGTACCAACCTGCATTGAGGTAGCATATCATCCTGTGTTGAGGTAGCATACCAGCTTGCGTTGGGGTAGCATACCAGCCTATGTTGGAGTACCAACCTGCATTGGGGTAGCATACCAACGTGCATTGGAGTAGCTCCCACTACTGGGGATCTCATCACTTCCCTCTACTGGGGAACACATCACTTCTCGCTACTGGGAAACACATCACTCCTCACTACTAGAGAAAAATATGTGGACCAATCCAAGCTTGTCCCTGATAGAGGCTTGGTCAACATATCTTCTATTTGTTCATCGGTAGAAATATACTGGAGCAAGTGTCTCATCATAGTCTTCTCCCTCTTGCTGGGAGAATCCTTTGGACACAAATCATGCTTTTTACATCTCTAGGTTATTGATCTGCAACATGTTTGATCTTGTGTATCAACTTGGAAGTCACCATTGACTTCTCTTTTGGTCTCGAAACCAGGGAAAATATATATATCCCAATCCTTCTGATTGGCTTCCTCCTCGGTCATTGTATCAAAGTCTACTGAAGCAAGGGAATCTTCCCATAATATCTCATATCTCCTCGAAGCCTCTGAAGCTTTGATCTAGCCTTCTCAACCCATGGCATATGTCTGTCAGTTCCATAAGACGTCTCTCTATTTCATTTGAATTTGAAAGTCTATGAGTCTCCATCCTCCCTATGAAGCTTGACTCCCTCTGAGTCTGCATAATCTTCGGATCAATCTGCTCCTCATGATATGGCTTATCAATGTTGCATATTGCAAAGTTTTATGGGACCACGATGGTCTCTTTTTGGTTACTGCAACGATTCTGGGTAGGCCCTTCTTGCTCTACTAACTCTTCCTGATGATCTGAAGAGTGATCAACTGCACTAGAGGGATTTATTTGGTCATCTTTGGAGCCTTATGCTCTTTACAATCAATCTCCATATGAGATACTATGTATCTCGCAAAAGTACCCTTCTTTGTCTTATTCTTCTCTGGTATATGGATGTATACAGTCGTGTATACAACTTTTTATTTGGATAGTCTGCTCCATGTCTTAAGCTAGAGACCATCTAATATGTTGTCTCCTGCAAACGTCACTGTAGCTTCCTAATAGATCAATAATGTCTAGAGGAAGTGTAACAACATTGAGAAAGATGAACCAAAGTACATCTCTCTACTCCTTCCTTTTAATTTATATGATTAAGAAACATAGACCTAAGCTATGAATCTTCCTATTAAAGGTGGATGATGTGCACTAAGCAAGGAGGTTTAGTGGGGATCCCAACTTCAACTAGATTAAGACATGAGGCATGGCCACATAAAATTTGCTTAAGGGCCTAACCACTAAGGAGGATCTTAAGAAATATTTGAAATTGAGACAAGCTCTAGCCAAATTACGAACAATAAAAATAATTTGTTATCCATTATAAAATAGTCTTCCTATTGCAAGAACTAACAAATGAACACAATGTGGTCACATAGACTTGTTTAGACATAGTTCCAAATTGTCTTGTCGACGAACAAACAAGGGTGTGTGAGCAAGCATTTTATCCCAAGAGGAGTAGACAACAACCTTAATGGAGATGGAAAGGATAAGCCACCATAAATGAACATAATTAATGGCGAATCTAAATCTATTACAATTAAAGAAAACATCCATACACCAAATTCGGAATTCAGTTTATAGTGAAACTGAAAATGCGTTGAACTCTGAGAATGGTGAAAAAGAGTCTCCTTGAACTCTGAGAATTGTGAAAAAAAAATCTCCTTACAACCTACTTGTTTGCACACTGTATATCTCATGAACCTACAGTCATCATTTTCTTGAATTCTTCAAAGTCCACAAACCCATCTCCATCGGAATCGGCTACTCTGATCATGCGGAGGCAATCTTCAAGGTTCCTTCGGTTGCCCATGCTCGCCATAACACTGCGCAGCTCCTCTGCAGAGATAAAACCGTCGTTATCGCTATCGAAAATCCGGAAGGCATCTCGCAGCTCGCTCAGGCTGCCGAAACCCCCTTCTCCTTTTGTATTGAAGTGAATGAATTCCTGAAGATCGATAAGCCCATCGCCGTCGGAGTCAATTTCCTTCATTATCAGTTCCAGCTCTTCTTCGCTCGATGCATAATTAAAAAGAGAAATCACCTGTGACCTGCCCGGAACAAGGACAAAAAGGGGAAAAAGATTAGACAAGAATAATACTCTTATAATAATAAAAACAAGAATGAAACAAGAATGAGGACAATAATCACAATAGCTTATTCTTTGCTTGTAATATGCCTGGAACAATAACCAAAATAAAAATACAATAATAAGAAATAGGAACAACACTCTTTTAGTGTTTTGATCAATCATTCCTCCATGGTAACATGCCCGAAACAAGAAAACAAGAATAAAAAGTATAATAGCATTTTCATAAGAACGTATCTATGTCAACAATAATAAAAAGACAATCGTATGGTAAGCATCATATTATTACCAAGGTGACCTGCCTGGAAGCAAAACAAGAAGTATCTCTTAGAGGAGATGTTAGTTCATCTTGTGACCAAATACAATAAGCATTTATATTAATAGTACTCACATGTTGCCAAGTATTCATTGTATCTAGTAGTAATAGAACCTTTCAAGGATTGATGTCACAATTAGTAATGTAGAAATTATCAAACTTGATATGTGAAAATTTGAAACTTATTAATATAATCAATCAAACCTGGAACCTAGAATCTTATCTTCAAGAACGAGTGTTTTTTTTAGTCTCCTTAACTCAAGATGACAAGTATTCTCTTCAAATTTTCCCCTGTACTTAAGACAATATGCTTTCTTGACAGAAATATGAGTTAGAGAATATAACGCAAATAAACTCTAAAATCTCAACCTTAATCAATCTAATACTTTGACTAGAATCAACTTATAAATTTAACTTTGAACAGAGGTTGCTATAACTTCAATAGATCAAAATACAACTAGATGTTCATAAGATTACAATAATTCCATAACAGCTAGAGGCATATGAAAAACAATCAAACCTGGAGTGCATTGTTCCTCTGAATGTGTTGGGTTTGAGATCCCTCTTGATCTACGATTATAAGAGATCCCTTCTCCTATAATCACACTCAAAATAGTGATATAGTTTAAATATATATAAGTACATACCTCTGGTAGCATCGACAAGTAGTGGCACCATTCGACAGTAGCGGCAAGCAATGACGAACCTTAAAACTTCAAAGGTGCTCCAACTTATAATCTAAAGGTAGTTGGAGATACGCTAGTGTAAGGCGCACTAGGACAACCAAAGATTAGTCCCAATACTTCATAGAAACTTTCACTACAACTGGTGCTAGAACTGCAATTGGTGTTGCAACTAGCGCTGCAACTGGCATGAAGGAACTGGCATTGCAACTGCAACTAGTACTGCAAACCTAGGATTTTATGAGGAAACCCTAATTTCTCAACTTCGTAAATTTGCATAATTGATCTGGGGAAGAGATGTGCCCTACTTAGGCGACCTTCTTAGTGAGCTTGAAAATGGGGGAAACTGAGGATCTTCCTTCCAGCGGTTAGACTGTTACGAAGGAAACCAGCTCTGATTTCATGTTGAAATTTTGGTATGCTTGTTTAACCATAGACAATGTCACATCAATGTCACCCAACCATAGGCATTCACATATGCCACCCCCGAGCACACTAACCTTTACTTAGAATAATTTCGGCAAGCCTACTCTAGAACCAACATATAAACCCTAGTTGCTAACTGCAACAACAACTCAAGACAAGTAGAGCGCTCCTTCTCTAAGGATAGCGCACAAGAGAGAGAGTCTCCATATCCACAAAACAAGTACCATACACAACTGCAGCAGCTGCAACTGCACTACTCTCTCTCTCAAACTTGTGTCATACTTAGCAATAATATCACCAAGAAAATCACCAAGAGAGAGACCAAGAAAATCACCAAGAGAGAGATCAAGACCAACAGATGACCATGTGCTCTTATTCCTCCTTGCAGCTGCAGTTGCAACTACAAATGCAACTGTCCAAAAGACTTGTGCACTAAATGGTGTACAAAGGAGCTAAACATCCTCTATTTATATTAATCTGTCCTGTGACTTTTCTTGTTGGGCCGACCTGACTTTCTGGTAATTATATTTTTTGTTTATCTTTTTCCTGTGGAGCCAACTTGTATTTCTGGAGGATAATATTCTAATATTATTTATTCTGCTAGGCTGACTTGTCTTCTAGGGTTTCCACGCATTTGTTTAATGGTTCACTTGCTTCCGAAATATTATATTCTAAGTCATAGGTTACACGTGGAGGTTAATACCTCATGCAACTACCAAAACATCAACAATAATCATCCAACCGGTAACTAGAAGTTGTATTATTTTTTTGTTAGTTGTTGGGGATCCCCAGGATCTCAGTGCCTGGTTGGGCATGGATCTGCCTCCTTGTTCCGCCTGTTGACGTGCAAGAGATATTCGTTGGTTATTTGTCGGGGCATGCCACATAGAAGGATAGATGCTCTCCACATCAGTACCCGAGTAATGCCACATGAAAAGATAGGGAGGTGAGGGTCCACATGGGTGCCACATGGACGTGAGGTAGATTTTGGGATGAAAAAGTTTGAAAGCTTTAGGAGGCCATAACTTTTGATCTCAAGCTCTGTTTTGAGCGTGGTTACAATAGTTGGAAAGCTCTCGATGAGTAGATTCCATATATGGGCTCCATTTTGAAAAATGAATCAAGGTGAGGAAGAAGAAATTTTTGACACCCCGCTATCCTAAGGAAGGGTTAGAGAGTTGGGTGTGTTACAAATGGTATCGAAGCTGATATTCAAACACTAGGATTAGAAGGGTCAGAGAATAGTCACAAGACTAGTATACCAAGGCTAAGAAGACCCTGTTGACAATTTGTTCTCTACATTAAAATTTAAATTTTAACTGTAGAAGATTATTGAGATGAAAGACTATAGATTCATTTTAAAATGTGCACAACAGAAAATTAATCATGTTGATTTGTAGCAGAAGAATTATACTCATTCTTTGATGGAAATGATAAATACTCCTACAAGAACTTGAATATGTCGGCATGCATTGATAGCTAAATTTCAATGTAAATGGCAGAAGCAGAATCCTATTATAGGGTTGTATGAGTCTAGAAAATGGATAAGTTGGGTTGGTTTAATTAAGTTGTAATGTTGTATATCTTCTTGGGTGGGCAAAGCCTCTTGCATTTATGATGGTTTTTTATATAAGGGTTAAGACCCTTATGGAAAACTCCTTATGGTTAAAGGAATTGAGTATGTGTCTAACATGCATATAGACTTAGAATGGTATGTTATTGGTTGTGAAATATAGTGTGGTGATGGATCATTTTGGTTATGGATGATTTGATAACACCAGGGAAAGTTAGCAACATGAATGAAAATGTTGATAATGCCATTGCTTATAGCCTTATGAAGATAAGGCAAAGGATCAATAAAGTGTTGATCCAGAATCTAGTAAAGGAAGTGCTTGGGCATTCCCAAAAGATCACTAGATCAGATAACATCCAAAGAGGGATGATAGTCATATAGGTATGGCTTAGTATGCTCAAGTAATAGTGAGAGGGAAATTAAGTAAGGAATTCCCTCAGTAAAATATTATTGATTGAGAATGATTCGAGGCATTAAGAGAAATA
>JASDQU010241323.1:235806-260464 GCA_032191745.1 Picea mariana
AACATTGTGGTTTACTTAGTTGACCCTGTCTAGAAGGGTCTAATTGTTATTGTTTGAATACTAGCTTGATGGGGTTGTACTCGATTTCTCAAAAAGAGCTAGAGTAAAATGTTGAAAGATAAAAAAGAGCAAGAATGCTTTGTTGTTATGAAAAGAAGGCAATATGATTACGCCTTTAAAGTTTTCATGTGAATGATTGTGAACAACCATGAGTTAAATGATCTTAAAATAAAATGTACACGTTAATGAGTTAAATGTACATGTTTGAATGTGTAATTTGAATGCATGTTTATATTACTTATGGAATATTGAGTAATCAACTAAAATGATAAAGTTGATGTTAACTCATGGGCTGGGATCATTTCAAGTGATGATGGATATGCAACAAGAAAGTTGCATGATGATGAAGTCCCATGTGGGTGGGTTGTGGAAAGCCTATGTCAGGAGAACAGAGCCATAAAAATTAATGAGTGTTGGAAATTAGACAGTGGATTGCAAAGCCTATTTGTATAAGAATCTTGGATTACATTTTAAAATATAATGCATCTGTAAAAGATATGCAAGTGAATGACAAATCATTCTGATTCCATTTATGGTTAAGGTGCATGGATGCACTGTATTGAAATTGAATTCATAAGCTAACCATGATGAGTTAGTGTGTTGTTTCATTCAGGGAAGCAAAACTCTCTGAAAGAGGAGAAGTCAAGACAGACTTGACTAAGACTTCTCAAGAAATGGAGCAGGCAGGCCCAAGAATAGGGTGGCATGAAAAAATAATGTAGAGGAAGGGGTAACATTTCTCACTCTGATTTGTTTAGTAGAGTTGTATGCCTTAAAAAGAACAACTGTGAAAGCAAAGGAATTAGTGAAAGTGTTTGAATGAGTAACCTAGTTAATGCCAAGTTATGAAAATGGTAGATAGGTATGGAAATAGCTCAGTTTTGTTGAGAATTCCATAATTGAGCAAGAGGAGAAAAAAAGGGGAGAATCCCCTGACTCCTTTCTTATTTTTTATTTTGTTTCTCTAGGATGAGAAAAATGATGTGTTGTTATATGTAAATATTTCAGATATAAGAATGTTAAAAGTTGTGTAAAAGTAAAACAACTGAAATATGTTTATGTTGGCACCTAATGAACACATTGGGGAATAATGTGGTAGAGTGAAATTAATGATGCTAGGGCATATCTAGAAAATGTCTATTGATTTTAAAAAGTTCAATGACACTTATATCTTGATGTAACATGAGAATTTTTATAATTTTGAATGTGATGATGTATGTTATGTGTAGGAAAAAGATTGAAGTTGTTGGAGAAGACAACTGCCAATGGTAGACAACCTCAGGCAAAGGATAAATACAAGAAGATTTATCTTGAAGGATTAATGAAGGGACCCTATGAGTTCCCATGAAGCACCACTACCAAGGTAAAATTAACAAGGTTGATGGTAGCCAAGCAGGTATGAAATTCATCATGCCAATGTAGCATGTGGTTTGGAAGGAATTGGGTAAGAGTATCATTTAAGAATGTTTTATATTTTGATTATATGTATAAGACTTTGATTGACTATTGTATGTCATTCATACCCAAGTAGGGTAAGATTCAGGGAAAGAAGAACTTGAATGATAAAAGGAGGAACCTCTGGGAGACCAGGATGATTAAAATCCTTGCATGAAATTCATGAGAAAATGTGTCATGAATGCATTGATTAATCATGAATGCTTATGAATATAAGTGTTCATAAGAAACACATTTGTTTAATGCATAAAGGAGATGCATGTTGTATGGGAGAGGGAAAGTATTGGACTACCCCTTATGGTAGGAGGACCTTCTAGTGTTCCAACATAGGTGTGAAAATGGTAAAGAAAAGAATTGGGTGGCCATGAATAATTGACACCCTAGCTACCAGTAAAGAAAGAATGCTTGAATGTGCTCATGTGAAATTTCAATTTCATGTTATGTATGTTGATTTGAGGTCATGATCAACTCAACACATGAAGCATTCCTATTGTAATAATGAATGTGAATAAAGTGGCCATGTGGTGAAAGGTTGGTCAAGTTCCAACTCACCATGGTGAAGTGCCTAACATAAAATGTGGTAATCTGAAATCAATACAAAGATACATTTTGTGAATGTGGCCATAGAGGATTGACACATTAATAAATTGCATGAGATGCTTGATCGCATTCTGAAAGGATTGATATGTTGAAATAATGTACGTATAGGGAATGATGTTATCATCCCATTTCATATGATTAGTGAACAAAAGTGATGCAATTGTTAGTATGCATAGTTTTAAAAATTGTTTGTGAGCCACTACAAGTGTGCAATGAAAATGTAATGTGCATGAGAAACTAACAATTTGTTTGGTTGTGTGAAGATTGAAATTGTAGAAAGAATGGTCTTGGATATGGAAGCAATATAAGACCATAAGGAATACCAATGCCTGTTGATTGTAAAATAGCCAAAATGCTATGAGAAGGAAGTCTTATACTTGTGGGCTCTGAGTTCCTATATAGAACAAATCTGAAAATGGATAAGTGAAATTGAAAATTAGTGGGTAGCATATTTGAAATATTGTTGATTGAAGTTTGATGATAATATCTCACGATTATTGTATATGTGAATGGTACATGTGAGATGAAAGATCTGTCCTAGAGGGACAGATGATGGTTGTCGAGATGGAAAAGCAGGGAAAAAGAGCCATTGTTGTGACATGAAGACCATGTATGTTATAATCGCCTTGATATGGTTGTGTTGTGTTAGAGTGGGCCTCAAGGATGTCTTGAGTGTAAGACTCGGTGAATTCTTTAAACTCTTCCTGTGCGAGAAAGTCGTGGCAAGCAAGATGGGTCACCCAAGGGACTATGCAGCAGAGAAGGGGATCCCTGAGCCTGGAAGGTGAGTGACCACAAGGAAGAGGAGACTTCGATAACTCTTGTTATATGTTGATCAGGGTCATGATCATAGTGAATATGTCAAAGGTAAACAGTGAGACGAGAAAATGTGGCAGCAATATGGTAGCAAATCCATGAATTTCATAGATAAGTATTGTGTCAAAATGTATATTTCCTCCTGAGTTATAAACAACAATGAAATATTTATGCCTGAAAATTGTTTTAATATGTACGTTTTCTGATGATTGTTTAGGCATATTGTTGAGATGACAAAGTCTTAAATTGAACCATACTGAGAAGGAAATACATTGTTAAAATGACTAAAAGATGAAGTCATGGCAGGTGTTGTTGAGATGAAAAGAACACCAAGGATGGTGTTCCTATTTAAGGGGGAGGGGTGTAACACCCCGAGTTTTAATATCCCTAATTAATTTGTAATTGATTATGATTAATGATGATTATCTCAACATGGAGATAATATTGCCATGTTATGGCTTGTAAACAATGTAAAGGTGTAATATAAAAGTCAACTATATGATTGATGGGTGAAGTCTTGAGTACTAACCATGATACCAGTAGAGGAAAGAGAGAGGGGTTCATTATGTTAAGGAATACCAAGCCACCTTGTTAAATTAATTTGGGGGAAATAAAAATAATTTCTTCTAGCTTGTAGCTAAAGTCAATTATTAAAGAAGGTCACAGTTGGGTAGTTGAGAAGTACTCCTAACGTAAATGAAAGGGAATGAATTCAAGGTATGTCCATGGGAATTCATGGTATGCCCACCTACATGGGAGAGAACTGGGGAAACTTTGAGTGGAGGAAAACAACAGATAGGTGCACAAGGGACGCACGAAGAAGAGAGAAAAAGATGCATGGGTGCATGCAAAGGAAGGAAGTTATGGTCTGGGGAATGCATGAGAAGAGGCTACTGAGAGTGAGGGAGAACCCACGTGTCGGTGGAAAGGTATGAATATCAGTGTAAGATTGTGTGTACGACTAGTTGGATAAGCCAGAAACTCGACCCGAGCTAAGAGGTTCATGAGCTTGGTGATAGTAGGGTACCTGAGAAACCTTGTGGATGCCCCCCCTAGGCATGGTGGATATAATAAATTCTCAACCAGTGGTTGTGTGAAGGAGAGTATCCTTCATTGATCAAATTGCTCTGATATTCTGAGAGAATTCTTCGGTGGTATCATGGCTTGGCACGGGGGTGGCATGTTGTTGAAGTGACAAAGCAACAGAGCCTATGGTTGGGTGGAAAGGTGCTCACCCACAGTCAATCAGATTGGCAATCAATTCACAAATAGATAAGTGCACATTAACCTTCAGTTGCTTGATGTTTCATATTCTTGTAACATTCTTATTGATTGTCAAATCTATGAAACTATTTGGAGGTATGAATGAAAGTCAAGAGAGATAAAAAGAATGTATATATTGCTACCCTTTGCATGTGTGCCATGTACTAGCTATTGTCTCTTGTGATGAATGATAAATGAGGGGATCTGCTTGGATATGTAAATTCATAGTTTATTTTCCTGTGCTTTAAATTACTGGTTATTTTGTTGACAGGAATAGACCTTAAAAGAATCATTGACAAATATCTTTAAGATCAGAAAAAACAAGTGAGGGGTGTGGGACTATGCTCCTGTATGTTTTAAATTACCCTTATTGTAACACCCCAAGACTAAGACCCAATTGTAAATGTGAATGTGAATATGTTTTATAGGCTAGTGAGTCAGGTTATTATAGGCCATAAGGCTTATGTGATTATTAGGCTGGAGAGCCTAGATGCTAAAGGCCATTGAGCCTATTTTTGTATATGTAAACACTCATATCATTAATTAAACACATTGTTGCGTGTAGACCAACCACGATGAAGAGTATGGGGGAATAAACTCCATTAGGGAGGGAAAAAGAGGGGCTAAGAGCCTAGGAAAGGGGCTAAGTTAGAGAGCTTATCTCTAAGAGAATATTATAATATTATTCCTAAAAGACTAAGGTATGGATAAATCTCATGTTATCCTAAGTTCCTATGTGAAGGGGAATGAACTACAAGTGGAGAGAACTGAGCTCCTTGAGAGCCAGGTGTCATCAAGTGTGCATGAAAATAAGTGTGGGGGAAATTAGTTTGTTTAGACTCACTTATCCATTCATGCATTCAGCCATTTCTCTCCATCGTTCAACCTCTGCATCATTCACGCACCCCTTGAACCTGCACACACTCTGGAGTTATACCTTGTACTTTCCTGTTATGAACAGTAAACCGTATCCCTCCTGTTATGCATAACACGCATGCTCTTTACCTGAACCTGTGTTGAACCATACCCAAGCTCGTATTGTTCCTCACCTGAACATGGATGTTACCAACACCTATTCCATACCCGTTTTTTGTTGTTTTTTTCACCTGAGCCTGTACCTGGTTGACTTAATAGCTGGATTGAAGAGGCAGGTTGTTAGGCCAATGGACTAAAGGGATGGTTTTCAGGGTCGTGATAAACTCTCTCCAGGTGAGATAATTTCTAAGGAATTGATTTCCTGAGGGAACCCCAACTGTAGCTACAGAGCTCTGATACTTCATGTTCAGCCTGTTGTTGAAGCCCTGGAAGGGAAGTGGGATAGTCGAAGGATTATTGAGAAAAGAAGGGGTACACTTCCTGGGGTGGGACAAGCATGTGGGGAATGAGATATTGTAGGCTGGTAGTTTGAGTTGGCTCCTGGGACAAAATCCTTCCTGTTGTCTATATTGTCTCATCTTAGACTAGGAATTCATTTACCTGGGTGGAGTTTAGTCCCAACTCGGGGGTGACCCTCTGCTGAGAGATTTGAGCAGTGGGGTCTAAGGCTGGGAGGTTTGTGAAAGGTCTGCACGTAGTTGGTGGTCTTCTATAAAAAGATAAGTATCAATTATGTATTCAATTGCATGTTGTGTCTTTGTACATATATTTATATTTAGGAGTATTGCATGTGTATGTTGTATGTATAGGCTTATTGTTATTTTCCGCATGAATCTATGCATTAGCAGAATGTATCTGTCTGTATTAAATTTGTATAAATATATACAAAAGAAATGGATAATTGTTATGTGGCATAGCCCAACGGCCTAAGGCTCGGGATTCTACTATTGGGTATCCAAGCTTAGTAAGAGTGTGTTATGGAGTAGCATGGCCCAGCCTAGATGGTTGGGGATGTTACAGATTGGTATCATAGCTCAAGTTTCCAACACTAAGCCTGGATGGGCCGAGAAAGTTAATTTGAGTCACTTGCATGGAATTGGGCAAGAGCCCAAATTTTTGTTGATAAATTCTTGGAAAATTTGAAGAAATTGGCCGAGTGGTGAGATTTTTGTAATTTGAATACCTGTATAGGAAAATTCAGACCTGGAAGTAGTCAAATTTGAAGCGAAAGGAGTGTGCATGTGAATTCTATAAATTCTAAGCTTAGAGAAGAGAAGTATCTCTTTGGGAGAAGAAGAACGGTCGAGATTTGTTTGGGAGAAGACAGATCCCTCACAACCGTCGGATCTAGAGAAGGTGTGTAGTTGTTAAGCACCGAAATCCTTCGGACTTCACCCCTCCGATTGTTTTAATCCTTTTGTCGAGAAAGAGGAAAAAGATCTGAAGTCTCGGAGAAAATCTATGTCGTAGATCACGGGGGAGAATGCTTGACCATTGGATTTGGAGAAGGACAGATTTGGACCGTCGAATTTGTGCGCAGGCGAGTGTCAGTGGTAGATCTCACGGCAGTTCGAAGGTTCGGCACTCCGAGAGAAAGGAGTTCTTAAGTTGCCTGGAAGAAAATCTCCTGAAGTCCCGAACTCAGGAGTAAATCCTCACCATTGATCATCATGGATACGTGTCCACATATTAGCGATTATTCACTAATTCATCCTTTGGGAGATTAATAGTGTTATGTGGAGAATTCTTTTGAATCCCGAAGTCTAGAAGCTCCGGAGAGCACTTGTTCGGAAGTCTGGAATTTTGATGCTTGGGAGTTATGAAGTATGCAGAGGAAGAAACCTATGAAGCCTGAAGTTTCAAAGCTCTGAAGCCTTGAGGCTCCGGATAGCGTATATTTGTAAGTTTGTCAATTCAGCGATCGCAAGTTTTGAAGTGTATTGTAGAATAACCTTTGAATCCCGAAGCTCTGAAGCGCTGAAGTAGTGAGGCTCCGGAGAGCGACGGTTCGGGAGTTCGCCAGTTCGGAGTTCAGGAGAAGTAAAGTGTAAAGCTATGATAACCTCTGAATCCTGAAGTCTTGGAGCCCCGAAGTTTCGGATAAGTTCCTTTCATCTAAATGCTTGGTAATAGCCCATGGTCACATGAGTTTGAGAGCTAAAGAAAAAGGGCTAGTGCCCAAAAATTGTTTTAAAGACAAAAAGGGACTTAGAGAAGAAGTATGTGGGGTTCCGATTTGTACGAACCTACACCTAAAGAAGTAATAAGGACTTGTGAACCTGAAGAGAGGATCCATCACAGGTCCAAGAGCTAATTAGTCTCTGAGGAAGAAGAACAATTATACAGGGATTACATCACAGAAAGGACAATTTCACATATCCATAATTTTCTGCTCCATACTCAGATTTGAGCAAGGAAGTAGTCATTGGAAGGGTCTTGGAAAGAGGATTCCATGTATTCAACCATAATTCAGAATTGAGTGGCTTAAATCACAGGAAGTCGAAAAGAATATATCTAGTGACCATAAAAGAAAAAATTGTGCATATGTTACCAAAATGGTATATTGTGGTTCTAGCTAACAAATTTTGTTGTATGCTTATTTTTGGATGTAATGGTTACATTTAAAACAAAAAAATTGTTGGATATGTCTACAGATAGAAGAAAGAAGTACATAGATAGTTCTTCATTTTACATTTGGGATCTTTAAGAAGTTATTGGATTAGATATTGGGTTCAATAAGCAACATGGAAAACCCTAATGAAATTCTTGTCTGGGGAAAACATTCCAGGTGACAATTTTTACACATCAAATGTGAATGTTAGGTGTGGAAATCCATATGCAATAAATGATAATGCATGAACCATAGGTTCATATGGAGATGAAAAGCATGGAAATAAGGAAGGAAGGTTTTATGGAATATGAAAGAGTTTGGACCTGATATCAAGAAGGAACTAAAGAACTTGATGATATAATGTTATGTTAAGAGTATTCCACAAGATGATCAAAGGACAAGACTGAATAATGTTAAGATATTAATTTAGGTGCAGCCATAAAGTTTTGGGAATCCACTACAGGAAATCCACTCATGTTAATTAGAGTACTCAACGGAATTTGGGTATAAGAGTAGATCATGAAGTGAATGATGTAGTGAAAATCCTTTCACTCTAAAAGATGTCAATGTGCAGATAAAGCAATATAGTGTGGGCATATCTTCTTTAAAAGATTTATAGGTTAAAATGTTATTTTTCTAATAAAGAGAAACAAGGAGTATATTTGGAGATAAGATGTAACATATCCAAGGATCAGTCCTACAGTTTGGAGATAACACCTCCATTATTGCTATTAGAGTGCGTAGTGAAAGCATGGTATGAAGGACATATCTTCAAGGGTAAATAAATGAAGATGCACATAAGTGAGGAGTTTTGGTTAAGGCATAAAACAAAATATTATGGAAAGATTGGATCTAGAATCATGCAGTAAAACTCCTAGCAGAGGAATCACTCAAAAGTAAATATATTAGAGATTGGGTGAAGTTCATGAGTAAATTAAATACTTGAAAGGTACCAATAGATGGGAACCAAGTTATACATAGTCATCTGCAACAGTCAGGGAACTGTGACAACAATGGGAAGGACTGTTGAGTACATTCCCAAGAGATGAGTGCATTGACAGGTACATTGGGATGTGAATCCAAAATAATTCAAACATGGAGAAGCGGGAATAGGTGCATCAATATGGCATAATGGAAGTTGATTTTTCAAGTCAGGTTGAAATCATATGGGTCAAGACAGGGGAAAGTAATAATTCATCAAGCAATCCAAGTTCTAATATGATTAGTCAAGGAAAGGCTAAATCAATTTTCTTCAATAAAGAAATTGGTGTTAAATATCCAAGGTTAATCTGGGAGCATGACTGGAAATGTAATTTGGTCATGTAGGAGTTGGATCAGAGGGATCCAAGTAATAATGGAATGCTGAAAATTACTATCAGCGTAATATATGGATGCAAGTGTGCAAACTAGATAAGAAGGAATTCTAGCATGGAGATATCAAGTCAAGAAGAACTTCAAAAAGAAATGAATTTCTGAAGAGGAATCGATAAGGAACCATGAAGAAGAAAATGATTCCACGCTTGGTATAGAATGAAAAAGAAATGGTATCTGATAAGAATCCATCTCAAGTGGCATAGATCCATGAGTGACATTCCCGGAGGTTGGAAGTATCATTGGAAATTATGATGATAAATTAAAAGCAGTGTTAAATACTTCGAGTTAATTCTATGCAGTTGGCGAAGAAGGCATATGTGCATCCTTACAGTATGCTAGAGATTGGCTACACAAGTCAAGTTGAGGCTAGGTGGCTAAGAAAAGAGAAGAGAATGGTGCAAGAAACCTCAAGTACTAAAGTATTCAGTCAAGAAAGGGTTGAAGTAGTTCAGTCACGAAAAGTAAATGGATGTTAAAGATCCAAAGTCTATAAGACAACATGATTGGAATTATAATTCGTCCAAGTATTAGTTGGGTTAGATGAATCCAGGAAATAAATGAATATTGAAGGTTAATATCAGCATAGTATTTGGTTGAAAGTGCAAAAGTAGCCAAGAATGATTTGGCTAGAAGGAGCTCAGAGCAGAAATAATCATGTGAAGTGATTACAGTGAGAGCACACAAAGATTCAGGAATCCGAAAAGAATTGAAGACTTCTGGGATCAGCAAGGAAAAGTGATACAGGGAGAAATAGGTTGTTACAATTATTGTAGTAGCAATTATGTTATGGTTTGTTGGACAACCATACACAGAAAGAGAGCATTCTTGCATGTTTGCAAGTGTTGCTACTGATGTTGTTGCATATGGAAGGAGGCAACAAAAAGGTGAAGTGTTGATTATAAGACTGATAAAAGAGGCATGGGATCTTCTACTGTCATCAACTAATCATGTAGCATTAAATCCATTTAATGGAAGCTATGTAGGTAAGTATTTCTCTTGAAATTATGTTGCATAATTGTCAAAGGAAAATTTAGGTAATAATTTCCCCAAATAGAATTTTTATAAATCACGGTATGGTATTATTTAAATGCATTAACAAAAATAATATACCACTAGGTGTGGTAAAGGCTAGAGGCCTGTAATAATTATCAAAGATTCTTATCTTTTGAATGCACACACTGACATAGTAGCATGTCATGTTAATTTGGTTATGAGGTAATAACCAAAGCTTTAAAGGGTATGAACATGTTATAGGAATGGATGCCAGAAAACCTAGTCATGTATGAGACCATGACATGGTTGGTTATGGCAAGGTATGGATATGGAAAGGCTACATACCACACAAATATCCAATGAACTTCATACTTCTAAATAATATTTGGACTGCAATCTTTTTGCTAACACTAATGAACACCACAAAATTATATTCTTGGTGAAGTGTTTGGGTCAAAAAGGAAGGCATCCAAATAATTGAGAAGACAATAGGAAGTGTGTGGAGAATGTGTCAAGGCATTGGCCAGACTTCCAATTTACCAATGGTGAGATGCATGACTTAGATATAGAGAATTCTGAAAATCAGTGCAAAGGTGCATTGAATAAATATGCATTGACAATTGCACTCATGCATAGTAAGTGGTAGAGTTGCACTTATGCATAATAGAAGAGTATACTTAAATGCATTTGTTGAATGTGCTTTGTGAGTGCATGCATATATGTTATCTAATGGAAATAATTATACTAACAGCTGAAATGTTACTAACTCATGGAGTTGAGAACATTTCAGGAACTGTTAGATATTGAAACAAGAAAGTTGCAAGTCAAATAGTCACATGAGCATTGACTATAGGAAAAAAAAAATCATGAAACAGAGTAATAATTGCTAGGAAAAAGAAAGTATAATTGTTGAAAATTCACATGCAAAGAGTGATAATTCATTATCTTTGATAAATTGTTTGATAGTGTGAATGAATTGTTAAGTGTAGATAATTCTAAGATCACTTCGTAAGGTTTTGGTACACATTGCAATAAAAGTATGATGTACAGGAAATACTGACAATTTGTTGGCTGAATGCAAGATGGAAGCATTGCAGGAAAAATGGTATTCATTATGGTGCTTGTTGAAAGCCACAAGGAAGTCTGCATTCCTACTGTTAGCACTCCATAAATTTTGTTCGGCTGATAAACAAACGACAAAGGTAATTGTTTCAACCTACTTTAGAGCTGGGCACTATCCTGCTCAACTCAGAGAGGGCTCTCTCATGTCACTTGATATATCTTTGGCAATCGGTGGCTAGATTTAGTTTGTTTTGGGGGTTTTTATAAGGTTATTGGCAAGGATGGGGAGGGACACTTAGGGAAATGGAGTTGAAAGTAAATAAAACAATGGAAGGTCATTAGAACTATCCAGAGGAGAAAGGCTAAATGAGACAATGAATCTGAGTTGTAAATTGAAATTTGCAGGGTGAAAGAGGGAAAGGAAAAACAATTAATTGCATCAGAGAATTATTGAAATGAATTATGAACTAGCTAGGAAGAGAATCACATAGTTTAAATCGCTTAAGTCGAGAGCATCATAAGATTAATTCCGGACCTTTGACTCTCCAATTTAAACAGAAGAAGATGTAAATGGAAATTTAAAGACACAAGAAATACACACTATGAAAGAAAACAGAACTCATATCACATCCATTAGAATCTTTTCATAAAGAGTTTGAAACGCTTATGCATTATATATTCAATTTAGCTCTAGGAATTTACAAAGTCCTCCTACTACAAGGGCAATCCCCTCTCCGGTCATCCTCTCTTCATTTATCTTTGGAATAATATATATAGATAAATTACATCTTGGATTCAAAATGAATCAACTTCCCTACAGTTCTAAAAATAGACATCAATTACAAAAAGGGGTAACGTACAACAACTGTACTCCTATTTTTTAGGGATCGTTACAAACAAAACTGAAAAATTTGAGATTTTCGCTTTGAACGGCATATGTCTATATCATTACAAAATTATCTGAAACATACTAAATTTAGCTTGAAAACTATTTCAGATTAGGAATTTCTTCCTTTAAAGTGTCAAGCCAAGTAGGCTGGTTTTCTCCAATGCTTTCAACTACCTCAGCTTTAAACTCTTCTGACGCTTACTCTACTTCCTCTTGACAACTCGTGTGTGGTGCTCATCTATGTATCCATTGATGATTAAATCCTTCATGATGAGATTTAATCTGACCTCTTTATCTGCTCCTGGGTCTTTTGCGAACTTTGAATGAAATTTCGTTGCTAATATTTGTGTAACCAACTTCTCTTTCTTCTTCAATGATGAATTTGTCATATTAGTGAAAAATCCTGATTCACTGGAGGCTACTTGGTCTGTCTTATCCATTTTCCTCGGTTTTGCAAAAAATGTATAATTATGTTCCTTGGTTGATTGATTCGACCTATGATTACCCCGTTCTGAAATAGAACATTAATCACCCAAAACAGAGTAATGTAACCCATGTTTTGAATGACAGTAGTCATTGAGTTCCAATCATGAACTACTAACAAAAGTACTTATAGGTACAACGGTTTGTCACGCTCAGAAAATCTATTCTGAATGATGAGCCTTCGAATCGGTTATCTGGCGGCTCTCACATGGCATCGCACGGTCGAAAAGTACTCGAACAAGTGGCATGAGGTGATTTGACCGGTCATCCCTTTACCCATGCAATCCTTGGATTTGACATATTCAATGATATTAGAACATGTGACATTAGGGCGTGGTTGAGTGGTTTTGCGCTTACCCGCTTTTCCCCCCGATATGCGTCTAGAGGCGCCACATAGCTTCGACACGAAACCGTGGTTTTATTATCAGTCTGCCCTCAAGAATTTAAACTCTGAGCTAGTTATGGGCTCGATCTGCTCCATGAACATTGATCGGCAATGTCCATGATCCATGACGCGTTAGATCCTATCACCCTCAAATATCCGCTAAATTTAGCCCTGCCCGCTAGATGTGACCCTGCCTGCTAATCTATCATGCTTCTATATCGATTTAGCGACCTGCCAAATCTCGAGATTGGGATTCCAAGAAATCATTACAATGATAACATAGGCTCCAACTGGGGATGCTACCCTCCCTGCGAGGTAGCAAAGAACACGAAGACCTGATGCCTCATCGATGTGTTTCTCCCACAATAGGTGTGTGCCTTGTTCTGTCCTAGAAATTGAATTCCACATATACTGCTAAACACCTAACTGAGTACTTAATTTGGAAAATCTAAACTTAAAAATTGCTTGATTATCAAGCTTATTCGCTCCTACCTACCCTAACTGCTGAAGAGAAATACCAGTCATGTGAAATGAAAGCGCTAGTGCAGCCATGCCAACATTTTATCTGTTTCTCATCTGCTTTGCACATGCTCCCTCCAAAGCCTGTTAATCGACAACTCATTTGGGAAGTTACATGTGAATCTGAATCTTAGAATTTCAAAAATATTAGGATTGTTCATCATTTCTAGCAACACTGCAAAAGGATCTTCCAACACATGCGTAAAAAGACAATATTGTATCATTTGTTCCACTACTTTCTTGTTTTCAGGTGATTTACGCTGTCGATTTTCGTCAAAAGGCTGAAAAATCTATTGAAACTACTTTGAATAACAACCTTATGAATCGAACGACAGTTCTAACTTAGATGAAACTTCTAGTATAGATCAATCCTTATCTAATACTAACATTGATTTATCATCCTCTGCATTCCTAATCTTACAACCTATCATCAACTGTAGATTCTCATTGCAAATATCCTCCATATAGCATGCATGAGGTCATGAAATGCATGAGAGAACATTTCTTTTTTAGGAGTTAAGATAGAAGGACAAGCTTCCCTCACAAGTGTTTGTTGTTCTTGCTCTACTTCTTTAATCCTGAGAGTATTTTCAAATGAAATGGAACAATAGGTTTGTCTACCTTCCCGTGCATCTCGACGAAAACATTCATACATCTTTGAACCTCTTTAAATATGACAGCCATATTATGTGTATCGAGGCTATCTTCTTGTTCATCAAACAATTCAGGTTTGCTTTTATCAACCTTATGGAAATTTACTTGAGGACTGTCATTTTGACTTTCAAATGAATGAATGGAATTAATTTCTTGCTCATAATATTATAGCAAATGTGAAAAGCTAAAATCATGAACTATTTCACAGTCTAGAGTTTCCATGGATGCATTTTCAAAACCATAATTTTCAAATGAATCAAATAGAACAACTTCCTCTTCATTATCTTTTTGTATTTCTGATTGAAAAATGGCATACATTATTTTGTTTCTTTCCTGAAACTCTATGTAATTCGTTTTTTCACTGCTTGAAGTCTCCATAGATGCAGTTTTAGAACCCTCATCTCTATTTAGGCCACTTAGAAATTTGACCACCACATCATTCTTAGGGGAAGAAAGACAACTTTGAAACACTTTGTCTTGCTGGAAATCTTGTTGCATATCTATATTAGTTTCAAGGGAAGGAAAATGACCTTTAACAACAATTTATTGATCATCTTCATCTTAATTTTCAAGATGGTAGTTGAGCACAGGCTGAGAATCTGAACTGAAATAACCTTCCATGTGATCAACCACATGATAATTTAATGCATATGAAGGTTGTCGATCTTTCTTGATGACAATGATTTGCTCATGTAAAACAGTGCTATGACAGTCAGACTTTCTTCATTCCTCTATTATCTCGCGATTTTCTTTCAACAATTCAAAGGAAGAAAAGAATAATGGAAGATGGCTTTCATTTTCAAGTCCACTGCATTTTGGATATTCAACATCATATCTAGAAGATTTATTATCTGGAACATTATTTACATCTTACTTCAGCAATTTGAAAGAAGAAAAACACAATGGAAAGGTTCTTTCACCTAATTCAAAATCTTCTTCATTTCCTTTACTTCTGTCACATGCACATTTTTCCATTTCTCTAGGCTGTTGAACGCACTCCTTTTCAAATTTCTCTCTGATAAATAATTGTAATTCCTTATCAAATTGTCTTAGTGGATTAGTTTGATTTGACATCATCATATTTTCCCTTGTTTCAACGATGATCTTAGCATTTTCTTTCAACAATTTAAATGAAGTAAACCATAAAGGCAAAGAATTTCCTTCAGTTGGTTCAGAACTTTCTCTTTTGCAACTGTGATATACAAACTGATAGACCTCATTACACTGTTGAAAAGGAACATTTTCAAGAGGAAAACATGCAACTGGTTGTTCAGGGAGGTCACTATCATAATTTACATCATGTTCATTGTATATAGGCAACCCAACAACATCTGCAATATTTTATAACCAGAAAAAGCTTGGGATATCAGTTGGCTCTTCAACAAACCAATCTGCATACTCATCTTTTTTACCGTCTACAAATGAATACATGAAACAATTAGTTCCATGCTTGTCATGGGGTGGATCAGAGACTACAGAAGCACCTTCTCTTTCAACGAGTGGGATATAATCCTTTGTAAAATCATTTTCATTCAAAACTTCAAGAGAACCTATGATACCATCAGTTTTATGCTCAAGATTCCAGTCAAATGTTCTCTGTTCATATTCATTTTCATGTCATGGGGCACCTGACATTTCACTTTGAATTTGTTCACATGCTAGGATATTGTGTTGAATCTCCTGAGCATAACTGAACATTTGTTGTAAGGTCTTAGGTTTTCTTTCCATCAGGAGAAAAGACAACTTTGGGTGAAGAGTAGTGGTATACTGAAGCATGGCAGCAGCTTTAGTGGGTTGAATTTATTTAGGCAAATCATAATAAATACTGGAGAACCTTCTGCTGAAAGTGGAAATAGTCTCATTTCTTTACTCTCTTAATGCATAAAATTTTGTAAGCTGCAGGTCCAGGGATTTCTTCTTACCCCAAAATTTCAAAAAAACACTCTTCAATTCTTCCCATGAGCTAATTGTCTCTAGCCTCAAATGTTTAAACCATTCTTTGGTGTCTCCTTTCAAGGATTGAGAGAAAGCCCTCATACAACATCATCATGGTCAATCTCAAACAAGTCTACAAAATGCTCAAACCCTTGGAGATGTTTTTCAGTTGTGATGGCACCAAGTTCTCCATCAAACACAGATAGACACTCATAGTGTTTTGGAGGAAAATCATGAAGGATGTGGGGTAATCTTAAGGGTCTGTATCTGTGTTGGGTATTGGAGGGTGTTGGGTCAAGTACAGGTGATCAAATATCAATCTTAGTCTCATGAGGCTTATGAACCTAATTGTGGTTATCATATGTCTTAGATGGGTGACTTTGATCAAAATCAGTAATAAACTGAGGAGATATGTGTATAATCTTAAGGGGAGGATATGCGATTTCAGGATTATCCTGATCATCATTTGCATGCAGTAGATGAAGAAAAACTTGTTTAACATGTTCAGGAGAAGACCAAAGGTAGTTTGCAACAAACAATATAATGTCTTGGAAGAAACCCAATATTAAGTATTGGTTTTCTTCCATGACACATTTTCATACCTTTGTCAAAGGACCTCATCTTCGGTTAGTGGAGTTTCCATTGACATTTCAAAAGTTGGATTTGACATTGAGATTGGAGTCGCCAACGAAAATTTAAATTTATGGATTCTTCTACCAGTGGAATCACCTTCAAACTGATTTTTTGATGTGTGGAGTCACGAGAGCAGGAATACAACCAATATGTGCCTAAGTTTCTGCTTCTCTTAGACCTTAGAACTCAACCATGTCGTTATTTCCCGGGGAAAATTTTTCAATTTCTTCCCCGACAACGGTGCCAAAATGTTAGCACTCTGTAAATTTTTCCCGGTTGATAGACAAACAACAGAGGTAATTGTTTCAACCTACTTTAGAGCTGGGTACTAGCCTGCTCGACTCAGAGAGGGCTCTCTTGTGTCACTTGATATATCTTTGGCAATCGGTGGCTAGATTTAGTATGTTTTGGGGGTTTTTATAAGGTTGTTGGCAAGGAAGGGGAGGGACACTTAGGGAAATGGAGTCGAAAGTAAATAAAACAATGGTAGGCTGTTAGAACTATCCAGAGGAGAAAGGCTAAATGAGGCAATGAATCTGAGTTGTAAATTGAAATTTGTAGGGTGAAAGAGGGAAAGGAAAAACAATTAATCGCATCAGAGCATTATTGAAATGAATTCTGAATTAGCTAGGAAGAGAATCACATAGTTTAAATCACTTAAGTCGAGAGTATCATAAAATTAATTCCGGACCTTTGACTCTCCAATTTAAACAGAAGAATATGTAAATGGAAATTTAAAGACACAAGAAATACACACTATGAGAGAAAACAAAACTCGTATCACAGCCATTAGAATCTTTTCATAAAGAGTTTGAAACTCTTCTGCAATATATATTCAATTTATCTCCAGGAATTTACAAAGTCCCCCTGCTATGAGGGTAGGCCCCTCTCCGATCATCCTCTCTTCATTTATCTTTGGAATAATATATATAGATAAATTACATCCGGGATTCAAAATGAATCAACTTCCCCACAGTTCTAAAAATAAACATCAGTTACAAAAAGGGGTAACGTACAACAACTATACTCCTATTTTTTAGGTAGCATTATAAAAAAAACTGACATATTTGAGATTTTCTCTTTGAACACCACATGTCTATATCATTAGAAAATTCTCTGAAACATACTAAATTTAGCTTGAAAACTATTTCAGATTAGCAATTTCTTCCTTTAAAGTGTCAAGCCAAGCACGTTGGTTTTCTCCAACGCTTTCAACCACCTCAGCTTTAAACTTTGTCTTCTTATGCTTGCTCTTCTTCCTCTTAACAACTCGCATGTGGTGCTTGCATGTGTATCCGTTGATGATTAAATCCTTCATGATGGAATTTAATCTAACCTCTTTATCTGCTCCTGGCTCTTTTGCAGACTTTGTATGAAATTTCGTTGCTAATATTCGTGCAACCATCTTCTCTTTCTTCTTCAATGATGAATTTGTCATATTAGTTAAAAATCCTAATTCACTGGAGGCTACTTAGTCTATCTTATCCATTTTCCTCGATTTTGCAGAAAACGTATACTTGTCTTCCTTAGTTGAATGATTCGACCCGTGATTACCCTGTTCTGAAATAGAACGTTAATCACCCAAAACAGAGTAATGTAACGCATGTTTTGAATGACAATAGTCATTGAGTTCCAATCATGAACTACTGACAAAAGTACTCACAGGTACAATGGTTTTTCACGCTCGGACAATCTATTCCGAATGACGAGCCTTCGAATCAGTTATCTGGCGACGCTCACCTGGCATCACATGGACGAAACGTACTCGAACAAGTGGCGTGAGGTGATTTGACCAACCGTCCCTTTCCACATGCGATCCTTGGATTTGACATATTCAATTATATTAGAACATGTGACATTGAGGCATGGTTGAGCAGTTTTGCGCTTACCTGCTTTTCCCCCCGATATGCATCTGGAGGCGCCACGTAGCTTCGACGCGAAACTGTGGTTTTATTATCAGTCTGCCCTCGAGAGTTTAAACTCCGTGCTATTTCTGGGCCCAATGTGCTCCACGAACGTTGATCGGTGGTGCCCACGATCCATGACCCGTTAGATTCTATCGCCCTCAGATATCTGCTAAATTTAGCCTTGCCCGCCAGATGTAACCTTGCCTGCTAATCTATCATTCTTCTATATCGATTTAATGACTTCCCAAAGCTTGATACTGAGATTCCAAGAAATTATTATAGTGATAAAAACCTACTATTGCAACAACCATGAAAAATTATGAGATAGAATTTCATGTTTTGGGCAAAAGTTGAATTTCGTATGAAATAAGTTTGAGCTTTTAAATGAATTATTATAATGTTCTCTCATGATAACTACATGTCTGCGACGCATATGAGATAATATTGATTAAATTTGGAATGTTTGGGAAGAACAATTACTTTTGAAGACACTGGAGCCCTATGAATGTAGAACCTTGGTTGGGTTCTAATAATGAGTTGGCACTCTCCTTGTGAGTGAAAGCCTTGGCAAGATGGATCATTGAAGGATTGTGTAGTAGTGAAGGGATACATGAGCCTGGAAGGGTGAGTGCAACAAGGAAGAGGCAACTCAAGAGCGCTTATGACATGGTAGCTGTCATAATGAGAGTGTGTCAAATGGAACAGTGAGTTGAATTCTTTCTTGAAGCAGCTCTATGGAATAGAGAAAATGACTTCTAGCTACAGTATGAATACAAGAAATGGTGCTTGAAAGTAGAGCACAAGGTGGATAACAAGCTTCCAATAGCAAAGGCTTGGAGCTTTTTGAAGAATTTTGAATGGTACATGGTATATAATGTACTGAGAACAATGCATAAATAAGGGGAGGGGAATGTAACACCCCAATACCAAGCCCCAATTGTAAATGTGAGTGTGAATATGTTTTAAAGGTTGGTGATCCAGGTTATTATAGGCCATAAGGCTTATGTGATTATTAGGCCGGAGAGCCTAGATGCTAAAGTCCATTGAGCCTATTTTTGTATATGTAAATACTCATATCATTAATAAAACACATCGTTGCGTGTAGACCAACCACAATGAAGAGTATGGGGGACTAAACTCTACTAGGAAGGGAAAGGGAGGGGCTAAGAGCCTAGGAAAGGGGCTAAGATAGAGATCTTATCTCTAAAGGAATATTATAATATTATTCCTAAAAGACTAAGGTATGGATAAATCTCATGTTATCCTAAGTTCCTATGTGAAGGGGAATGAACTACAAGTGGAGAGAACTGAGCTCCTTGAGAGCTATGTGTCATCAAGGGCGCATGCAAATAAGTGTGGGTGGAATTAGTTCATTTGAACTCACTCATCCATTCACGCATTCAGCCATTTCTCTCCATCGTTCAACCTCTGTATCATTCATGCACCCTAGAGCTTGCACGCACTCTGGATCTATACCATGTACTTTCCTATTATCAACAGTAAACGGTATCCCTCCTGTTATGCAGAGCACACCTGCTCTTTACCTGAACCCGTGTTGAACCATAATCGAACTCGTATTGTTCCTCACCTGAACATGGATGCTACCAACAACTGTTCCATACCCATTTTTTGTTGTTGTTTTCACCTGAGACTGTACCTCGTTCACTTAAGAGTTGGATTAAAGAGGGGGGTTGTTAGGCCCATGGACTAAAGAGGCAGGCTGTCAGGGCCATGAGAAACTCTCTCCAGGTGAGAGAATTTTTGAGGAATTGATTTCCTGAGGGAGCCCAACTGCAGCTACAGAGCTCTGATACTTCATGTTCGGGTTGTTGTTGAAGCCCTGGAAGGGAAGTGGGGCAGTCGAAAGACTGTTGAGGAGAGAAGGGGCACACTTCCTAGGGTGGGACAGGCATGTGGGGAATGAAAAACTATAGGCTGGTAGTTTGAGTTGGCTCCTAGGACGAAATCCTTCATGTTGTCTGTATTGTCTCAGCCTAGCCTAAGAATCCCTTTACTCGGGTGGAGTTTAGTCCCATTTGTTGAAATATTGCAACTACAAAGAGTATTATATTTATTATTGAGTCATTATTAAATAGATCAATCCCCTTTTGTGGATTTATCATGTCGGGCATTGTAATTGACCAAATCCCCTTTTATGGATTGGTCAAACCCTAATTGTATTATGAAAATTAAGAAGTCGGCCCCCAGGCCTAATTAAAGTGGTTTTAACCACTAAGAAGACAAGTCATCCCTGCGCAGTGAAGAGACACCTTTCCATCACTTGCCAGCCAATATAAATAAAGGAATCCATCGCCTCATTATCTCACTCACTCATTCGATCATCCAGTGCGCAAGTTTGGTAGCTGCAGTTGGGAGAAGAATGGAGAGAGAGGCGCATTGCTTAGTGTTGGATATTCTCTAGTGTTTTTGGTTTATTGTCTTGGCATTTTTTGGATATCTATATTAAGGAAGTTTTGTTGGGTTTTCTCCCCCATGAGGGTTTCCCAAGATAAATGTTGTGTATCTTGTGATTGTGTTTCTCTCAGTGATCCTACCTATGTTATCGTTATCTAGTAAATTGAAAAGAAAAATAATAATAGCTCAAAACTTAACATGGTATCAGAGCAAAGCTGAAGAGAGCATCTTTCACTGGATAAAGAAAAATGTCACTGTTGTTGTACAAGAAAACTAGGGATTTTTGTTGAAGAGGAATTTTCGCCTAAAAACCATCTAGAAAAGTGTGCCCTACCCTAGTGAATCATTTGGTAGCTTGAGCACACCTTTTCAATGGACAGAGCCTCCGAAAAGTCAAACACTAGTTTTTGACTAGTACCAAAAAACTAGAAGTACCAGTACCAGAAGTCAAATTTGGATTTTCAGAAATCTGACTGCACCAGCTTACTCGCCTCTGCCCAGCACATCTAGCCCCTGGATCGAAATTTCAAAATTTGAAGTTTGAAAAATTAGGGCTTCCTCATAAAACCCTAAGTTGCAGATGCAGATGCATAATCAATTGCAGTACCAATTGCAGTTGCAGTATCAGTTGAAGTATCAGTTGCAGTCACCCTTGAAGTTTTTAAGAGTTGGTAATTATTACAGTTGCTACCAGATGGTGCTACTACCTGCAAATACTATTAGAGGTATGTATTCACATATGTCTAAATTGTTAATCTTTAAAGGGTATTTGCAGGAGAATGGATCTCTTGCCATAGATCCAAAAGGATATCAAGATCCAACACATTTAGAGGAATAATGCAACCCAGGTTTGATTATTCTGATATGCATCTATTTGTTATGACATTATTTTGATCTAGGTTGCATGTTGAAGCTATGACCATCATACTAACCTTTGGTCAAAAATTAAATTCAAGGTATTAGATTGATTAAAGTTGAGATCATAGAGTTTATTCTCTAACTTAGATTTTTGTCAAGATAACATATTGTCTTAGTACAGAAGACAGGTTGAAGAAATCACTTGTCATTTTAAGTGAAGGAGACTTGAAATAAAAGCAACACACTCATTCTTGAGGACAAAACTCCAGGTTCCAGATTTGATTGATTAAGTTGATAATATTCAAAGTTGCACATGACTAGTTGATAACTACCTCTTTATAAGTAAACAATATAGTTGAGGTAGCATTATTTGAAAAGTATTATACTTGGTAGCATGTGATCATATTGAGATAAATGCTTAATATAATCATTTTCCAGATACAACTAACATATCCTCTAGGAGAAACTTCTTGTGTTGGTTCCAGGTTACCTTGGATGAATGTTTGATCACAACACTAGAAGAGTGTTGATCTCATTTTGTATTGTATTTATTACTTTTGATCTTTGTTTCAGACAAGTCACAAGTGAAAGCTCTAAAGGAGCTATTGTGATGATTATTCATGCTATTGTTTTATTATTATCAAAGGAGTATTATTCTTACTTGTTTTGTTGACCTTATTTCAGGTCACAGATGATAACCCTGAGAAATCTATAGTGAAGGTTGTAAAAGGCAACATATTAGATGAGACATGAAAAATACTTGAGACATGAAAAATACTATGTACATGACCATATACATTCATATACCAACGAAGATGAAGAAGAAGTTATTTTTGAGATCCAAAGTATCTCATATGGAGATTGATTGTAAGGAGCAGAAGGCACCAAAGATGACCTAACATTAGAACAAGAACTCACAATAGTCTTTGTCAAAGGATAATGAAGCCACCTTGACGGGAAGCAGAACTCGTTTGAAGCCTGACCTAGACTTTCATATTTAGACTTGGTATTCAACACCAAGTATACCCTATAAGAGATGATGAAGTCCTTGTAGACACAGAAGAAATCAAGGATAATCCTGATCTCATAAATGATCATATGAAAAGACAACTTCCAGGACTGGGAGATAGATGCCATGAGAAGACTAGATTGTAACTTCAGAGACTCCTAAGAGATATGAAATCTATTAATGTTTAAGCCATTATTATAGATGTTTGCATTTCATTAGATAACAATAGCATAATCCAAGATCACTGAGAAATACACAATCACAAGAGACACAACATTTATCCTGGGAAACCCTGTAGAGGAAGAAAACCCAACAAAACTTCCTTAATATAGATAGCCAATACAAAGCCAAGAGATCTCTTAAACTAATGCAGAAGATCCTCTCCCAGATATGCGCCACTCTCTGTCCTTCTTCTCTAACCAGCAGATCGGAAACTTGTCTCTCAAAATGAGCAAGTGTGTTGTGTGTCTAAGTGAGGCATTGGCCTCTTTATTTATACAAGTCTAACATGTGTGAAGTGTCTCTTCATTGGCAGGGCTGACTTCTCAAACTAGGTGGGTAAACCCACCTTTATTATATTTCTGGGCCTCTTTAATATCTGTTGGGGCCGACTTCTTATTCTGCTTATTACAATTGTCTTTTGACCAATCCGCAAAAGGGTATTTGGTCCTATTACAATAACCGACATGATCAATCCACAATGGGGATTGATCTTATGAATAATATATCAATAATAATAAGAATACTCTTTGCAGTTACATTATTTCAACACTCCCCCTTAACAAGAAGAGTATTCTTCAGCAGCATCATGCAAGAGAGAGAGGACAACATCATCAACAACATCAAATGGGTGAGAGGACAACATCATAAATAACATCTTGGAACACTGACTGGCATATCTATAAATAATTGGAAGTTTTCTTCATCTGCAACATCGTCATTCTCAAAGGAATGCCATCATCATCTGCATCAATATGTATTAGTATAAAACTGATACATCATCATCATCACATCACAAGGTTGGCTCATCATAATACAAGAATGGCTTTACGTCACAACTTGTCAAGATGGAAGCTCAGTACTTGCCTCATCTCAATGTCTTTCTTTACGTCATAGCACTCGGGCTGGAAGCAAGATACTCGTCCTACTTTATGTCACAACCATTTGGTCGGAAGCAAGATACTAGACTGGTTTTACGTCACAGCTATCCAGTCGAAATCTCAATGCTAGCCTCATCATATCATCTCTCTTTACGTCTGACAACTAGGTCAGAAGCAAGGAACATCTCATCTTGCTTTACGTCTGAAAACTAGGTCAGAAGCAAGGAACATCTCATAACAACAACTACTCCCCCTTTCGAGGAAGGTCCTTTCGGACTATGCCAAGTTTATCTCGGAAGTACTCAAACTTCACACGAGATAGGGGCTTGGTCAACACATCAGCAACTTGTTCATTCGTGCTAATGTATTGGAGCTTTAAGGCTCCTCTCTATACCATGTCACGGATGTAATGATAACGGATCTCTATGTGCTTCGACCTGTCGTGGAATACAGGATTCTCTGTCATTTTTATGCAGCTCTGGTTGTCACATAGAATCAAGGTTGTTCTCATCTCTAAGTCAAATAGGTCGGCCAACAACTTTCGAAGCCATATAGCTTCGTAGCTGGCAGAACATGCAGCAATGTACTCTACTTTAGTTGTGCTAAGAGAAATACTAGATTGCTTCCTACTCTGCCACGAGATCATAGCTGATCCCAAACTGAAACAGCACCCTGAAGTGCTTTTCCTGTCAGAAACACTTCCTGCCCAATCTGCATCAGTATATCCACTCAATGTGAAATCATGTTCTCCATCATAGCTG
>JASDQU010241324.1:0-11321 GCA_032191745.1 Picea mariana
ATTTAGCCATGGGGGCTAGCTCTCTATGCTAGGCCCCTTCACCCATGTGACCTCGGGCTATGTCTTGGGGCTAAAACCTGAAAGGCGCTTCGGACTTCAGGAAAACTCCTATTTCCTCGAACTTTGAATCGATGAACACAACTGGTGCGAGGATCAATAGTCCCCATCACTTCTTGGATCAACGACGATGATGTATTTTAGACTCCGACCTTCAGGAGTGTTTCTGCTACGCTCTCCTTTTTCTTCTGGAGCACCACTTCTCCGAAATATGTGGATCTCCTCCACATGTCCCTCTGGATCTAACAGTCTAGATTCACTCCACTCTTTGTGACTTTGCAAATATTACCCTTTTCTCCACGCAAACATCCCAAAGTTCCTTCTCGTGAACTTTTGGATCTTTCGCCACCTATCTCCTAACGATGGGAGACCTGCAAATTGGCTTCGGGACTTTGACAAGTCCTCACTCTTGTGCTCACTTATCACTTCACCTCACAGTCTAAGACTTGACTATACTCAACCTTTTTCATTCCTTGCAGTGACTCTGTGCACATTGACACTAATTCTTCTGAGATTTTTCTCGGCTTGAACCTTTAAGGTTCACAGTCATTCTGCGTCCTCCAAAGACTTTCTGGTGGTCTCTTGACAACTCGATACTCTTCCTCCCGAGATTGTAAGAAGAAATTTGGCACCCTCCTTGCACTCGATTAATCCTTCAGATGGCTTCCCACAACACTTATCCACTTATCTAAGTGCTGGCCTAACGCACTCCTTGCACATATATTCTCTCCTCTTTCCTGAAATCCTTCAGGTTTACAAAGGCAATTCCTACTTGCATCTCAATGCATACTTGCAAAGTTTCTCTCCCTCAGAGTGTTTAGTAACTCTAGAGTTTCCTAAAATTTTCCAACACTCCAGAACCTGTTGGTTCTGTGCACACCTTTACTTGCTCAATTCCCTCATGGCAGAGTCCTACAAAGTGTTGAAAAACTCTATTCTACGCTTAATCCTACGCAAAATTTTCCTCCAAGGTATTCAACAACCTTAAGGTTCTCCTCTGAGTAGGTGAATTATCCTGGTGTGCCCTCCTAGCACATTCTCCTCTGACTCAAAAGAGTTCAGATACACACTCCTTGTGTCGGCTCACAGAGTTTCAACACTCTGTCGTGCACTCCTTGCACTTAGCCTAAAGAACCCAAATATAATCCTACAAACTCATAGATAGACAATTCTATATCTATCCTTGTAGATGAAATCTAACACACACATATGCAGCATAAACATACATACATGACATTCAGAAATAAACATCCATCACATAGTAATTTGCAAACAGTGGGATCTATTATTTTGCATTCGTAATAGAATGTCAATTACAATGTAAGATTTCGGACTGCAACTGAGTCTCAGCTCTCAACTCTCCTCTCCTTTTCTTACAATATTTTTCAATTGATGTTCAACTGCCTCTCAACAACCTCTACTGGGTATACCATACAAATATTTATACAAGAGGGGATCGACGAGCTTTCCCTACAAGCTACACTAGTGTTGTCTAATCACCATTCAAATGCCTATCTATTGAGGCGGATTACAATGAGTTGAAATATAGTCCGAATCGGATCTAGATCCCTCCTACTATTAGCCACTTAAGGAGACCTCATATATAGCCTGTGCGAAAGAACGACTTAGCTCTTACAACCTGAAAACATTCAATTGTCTTAATTACATTTAAATCATGAGGGAAAAAAGAGATTGCTGGCATCTCTCCCTTCTTTGAATGCGCACCAACATGCTAGATAGCTGGCACGTGTTGAGGTGGAGCGATGTTCCTGCATCATACTCCATTGCTACAAAAATTCATGAGCTTCCCAGCTTTGTTGAAATCCTCCTGGATCCCAAAATTTCTCCTAGAGCTATCCTCCTGCTCCTCTGCTTTGTTACTTTTGCTGCATCCCTGCTACTCTCGCAGATCCTCCTTTTTTCAGCTTCTCCTTGCTGACAACATATTTTGTTGACTTCAACATCGGTTCCTTATCTCCTCTATGACCTCTTCCAGATCTTTTGTCTGTTGGATTTTCTTATGCAGTCTGCTTCGCTGCAACTCCCCATGCCGGTCAATGAACAAAGCAACCTAGTCCCCCATGTTACCCTCATCTCCTATGGCGCTGACTGGCCACTCTATTGCAGACTCCAACTCTGCAAAATCATCAATGAGTTGCTTCTCAGTTATCTCCTCTGATAGATTAACTCATGTCAGCTCCTCTTGCACTAGTTCTGAAATATCCCTGATCCCGCTGATCGAGATATTTGCTACTGATCTATTATTCTGTCTTGCAGATCTGATACACTGGGGGTTTCTAGATGCATTTCATTTGTATGTTTGAGATCTTGATGGTTATTGCATGTGAATGTGGGTTATTGCATGTGCGTGTTGGTTATTGCATGTGGATGTTGCATATTTATGGTTTAAACAAGATATAAAGGATGCATGCAGAAGTAAAGAACATCAACTACCCAATATCATGTATAATACAGTTTGAGCATGGAAATATAATAGCCTACTGTAAATATAAGATATAAACATCAGCCATATCTCATGGATCAGTACTGGAATACAATCAAATAACATAAAAATACCTGTGATCAGAAGATGATAGCAGATCTTATGCATGCACGGATAGATCGACAAAAATATGTGATTCCGACAAAGTACGGTAATTGCTACCAGCTGGAAAACTCGTCTGGACGTTCAGACCGTCGAAATACACTGGAAATTGCTCCAAAAGAAGTGCCTGGGCCTATAGACTAAAATGGGTGAGTGTCGGATCTCGAATCTAGTCTCTAAGGCACTGGATCTAAACCCCTGGGAGGTTTGCACCCCAAAGGATTCCACCAATGGAATCTGCTGCTATATGGCTCAAAACGATTGTTTTTCTAAATAAGGAAATGGGTCGGAAGGATTTGTTTGGATCTTCTCTGAAACTCTGCATGCAACACCAAATGTTTGTCTGGAAGAGTTGTGCCCTAAATGGATGAATGAGTCAAGCTACAAGATTCCACTATCAGAATCTGACGATAGATGGCTCAATAGAAGCACCCTAGCTGGATCTCAAATGGGTTGGAAGGAAACTTCAATCTGGATACGGATCTTGTGCAGCTCTCCAAACCCTCAAACTAACTTGCGCCCTCACTGGCTGAGCTATGCACTCTGCAATGGATACTCCTAAAAATTATGGTGAAATACCTGGATGGTATCTTCGATGGGATAGGGTGTGTCTCTCAACACCGAAACCGATCACTGGTGGTGGTTTCTTCCAGAAATCCACAAAACAGTAAGGTCGACTCTCCTCCTCCTCTAGGAACTCTCAACATCAAATCATAACAATGCATAGTAAGGAATTAGGTAAAATTCCTCCCTTTATACCTTTCCCAATCTAATTCACCATTGACCTCACTTAATCTAGGGACTTTTCCTCTTAAAGTGATTAATTAATTAATTAAGTCCCCCTCTAATACCTTTTCATTCTAATTCTTTGTTGACTTAGGCTTAAGTGACTTTTCCTAAGTATTTTGGCTTAATTCATCATTTAGCCATCAATTCCTCCTTATTTCTCCATCTTGTTCTCTATTTGTTCCTTACTATAGTTTACGGGAGCATATAGACTACTAAGTCACTCCCTGCTGGCCTACTATTAGGAATGGGTCATCACAGTCCTCTCTTCCCGAGATTGCTTGTCCTCAGGCAACATTAATACTGGGTGATGTAAGATATGCTCTCCCTCCCATGTGGCTTCCTCCATTAGAAGACCTCTCCATCTAACCAAGCACTCTCTGATGATACTGCTCCTCAATATACGCTCTCTCTGCTCTAGTACCTCCTCTAGCACTAGCTCCAACTGACCCTCCTCATCCAAGTGTGGAAACTCCTCTGAAATGCTAACCTGTTGTCCCACTGCCATTTTAAGGAAAGAGACATGAAAGATGTTATGAATCTTGCTACCTTCTGGTAGCTCTAGTTCGTATGCCACCTCATCTATCTTCCTGATGACTCTGTATGGCCCGTAGAACTTCGGATTCAGCTCAACTCTGTGTCGGTTTTCATATATATTCTGTTGATTCTGAGCTGACTGCAAGTTCTCCCTTACTGATTGAAGAATCCTCTGACTCTCCTACACCCAATCCTTGGTCCCCGGGACCCTATTGTCCCCAAACACAGTCTCTATAAAGGAGGGTGCATCGTATCCATACAATGCTTTGAATGGTGACATCCTGATAGACATATGGTAAGTTGTGTTGTAGCAATACTCACCCATATGTAACCATCTCACCCAAGTGCATTGTTGCCCCCCACATAGTTCCTCATATACCTTTCCACCCATTTGTTGACGATCTCTGTCTGCCCATCTGTCTGTGGGTGATAGTTGGTACTCGTGGCTAGCTATGTGTCTGTCAATCTAAAAATCTCCTACCAAAATGCGTTGATGAAGTGCCCATCCCTATCACTGACTATCTGTTTGGGTAATCCATGCAACCAGAATACCTCCCTAAAAAACAACTCTGCTACCTGTATGGCCTTGTAGTCTGTGGTTATGGCGAATAAAAGTGAAAATTTGGTCAGTCTTTCGACCACCACAAATATACAATCCTTGCCCTGCACTCCAGGGAGACCTGTAATCAAATCCATGGAAATGCTCTCCCATTTCTTCTCTGGAATGGGTAGAGGTTGTAGTATCCCTACGGGGTGTGTCTGCTCAGCCTTGTTCTATTGACAAGTCATGCACTCTCGTATGTGTTTCAACACAACATGCTTGAGACCCTTCCACGAGAATCTCTCCCTGATTTGCCTATATGTTTTGAAGTACCCTTGATGCCCTGTTGTAGACCAATCATGACATACCTTCAAAATTTTCCCCTTCAGGGTGGATTCTGGAACCAAGAAGATCCGGTCCTTGTATAAAATGACATCATCAAGAACCCAGTATCCATCATCAATCACTTGTCCATCCATCACCTCACAAGCAAAAATTTTTTTGGATTATTCCACCAACAAATGAGCTTTCCAATCTGTACAAATGTCCATCATCGAACATCCTGCTGGCCTCCTAGACAAGGCATATGCCACGATATACCTTTTTACCTTGACATACTCAATGTCAAATTCAAAGGCTTGGATCTTTGAGACCCACTTCTACTGCCTCTCACTGAGGTGTTTCTGATCAAGGAAATACTTGAGACTGTTATGATCAGTCTTCACTACAAACTTGTTGCCAACCAGATACTGCCTGAATTTGGTTAAGGCATGCATGATCGCTATCATCTCCTTGTCGTAAATAGGATAGAGTCTCTCCAACTCGCTGAGTTTTATGCTCTCAAGCACAATGGGGTGGCCCCCCTGCATCAAGAATTCTCCAATCCCCACCCCTAATGTGTCGCACTCTAAGACAAATGACTTCGAAAAGTATGGAAGGGATAGAACAGGGCATGTGCTCATAACCTCCTTCATTTTGTTGAATGTTTGTTGTGACTCCTCTGTCCAATGAAAAGAACCCTTCTTGTTCAAGTCTTTGAGTGGTGCTCCCAACTGTGAAAAACCCTTGCTGAACCGCCTGTAGTAACTGCATAACCCAAAGAATCCTCTCCGCTCCGTGAGATTCTTGGGCATTGGCCAATCCATAATGGCCCTAATATTTTCCTAGTGAACCTGTACTCCCTACCCACTGATGATATGCCCCAAGTACAATAATTCCCTCATGCCAAATTCACATTTGGATTCCTTGGCATATAAATATTGTGCCTGCATAATATCCAAGACCTTCCCCAAATGTGCTAAATGCTCATCCCATGTCTTGTTGTAGATCAATATATCGTCGAAGAATACCAGAGGTATTTCCTCAATTGTCCTCTAAATATATGGTTCATGCAAGACCGGAAAGTGGCTAGTGCGTTGGTCAGTCCAAACAGCATGACCAAGAACTCAAAGTGTCCAAAATGGCATCGGAACGTTGTCTTCTCAATGTCTTACTCCCTGATGCTGATCTGATGGTATCCTGAGTGTAGATCAATCTTACTGAAGAAGACTGCCCCATGTAACTCATCCATTAGCTCATCTATGCATGGAATGGGCTAATGATTCTTGATTGTTTTCTTGTTGAGCACTCTGTAATCGATGCACATCCATAACGTGCCATCCCTCTTCAGTACCAAGATGACTGAAGATGCAAAAGGACTCATGTTGGGCCTGATGTTCCCTATAGCAAGCAATTCTTTGATTTCTTTCTCAATTTTATCCTTAAATTTCTTGGGGTTCCTATAGATGATGTAATCACCGGTGTAGCCCCTACCTCTAACTCAATCATGTGCTCAAAACCCTTGTCTGGAGGTCTCCCTGGTGGTATCAGGCCAAATACCGGCTCATAACGTCCCAGAAGCTCTCTGATCTGTGGATGGTATTGCTCCCTACCCTCTGAGTTCTTTCACGTGGTGATCAAACACTCTACTGCGTAAGCCACATCACTGTGACGAAAGATCCATTCCATCCTCTTTGTCGATACTGCTGGAGGTGCCCCTATAGACATGCCTCTCAGCACAACTCTCGATCCACTGGCATCTATGAAGCTCATGGTCAACGTCTGATAGTTGAACCCAATATCCCCCAATGAATATAACCAGTGTACCCCTAACACGGCATCAGTATCTGATAGGTCAACTACATAGAATGTCTTAGTCAGGGTGTAGTTGCCTATTTTGACCTTTAAGTCAGGGATCATGTCCATGCATGTCATTGTGTATCCATCAGCCACTTCCACATGGAATCCCTCAAACTCCTCTATGCGTAACCCCCTCCTAGCTACTAAGGATGCATCTATGAAGTTTTGCGTGGCCCCACCATCAACTAAAGTTGTCATTCGTTGCTCTTGTACAAGGCCCTTGAGCCTAAGAGTGTTGTACCTGGGTACTCCTAAAAGGGTGGCTATGGTTCCCCCTTTCACCTCTCTACAAGGTTTTGCCTCCTCCTAGGGTTGTGCCCTTGCCGGTATCTGAGGTTTCTTCCATTGATTCTCTGGCTCATGAGTGGTCTTAGTCTCTGAATCACTGTTTGTCGGTGCCTGAATATCCTCATCCTCCTCCTCACTGCCTGATTCCACTTCAATATAGTGGATCTGTCCCTTCCCCATGCATCTATGCTCGGGGACCCAAGGGTCTTTACAGGAGAAGCAAAGCTTCTTCCTCATCAACTCCCGTCGTGTATCATCATCCAACTTGGACTTTCCCTTCCATTCCCTTAGAATATTCTTCTGATCCTTGTCTCTCTGTGGTACAAAGGGTTTGGTGAAGGGTTTAGTTTTTGACACTGAATCCGCCAAATCTCTAGTGCGCCGGATGGAATCCTGCAAGGTATGAGGCCGGTAGGCCTTCACCCATCCTCTCAAGGGTTCTGTGAGCCCTTTTGTGAATAGCATGACCAATCGGGGCTCAGATATGTCTGTCACTGCCATTGCTACCCTCTGAAACTCTAAGATGAATGCCTCTGTTGTGCTAGTTTGTCTCAATTGGGCTAGATATCTAAAATGGATCTCTGGATCCCTTCTATAAAATCTATGCATGAGTCTCTCTGTGAACTCTCTATAGGAGGTGATGCGATTGTGACCCAATGTCACCAATCTGTGATACCACCACTCATGTGCCTTACCCTCCAAGTGTAGGGTAGCGAAACTGATGGCCTCTGACTCGGTCATCTGGTTGAGCTTGTAGTAGGTGTCTTGTTTTTGTACCCAAGCTCTGGCGGTGCATTTGGATGATCCATTAAAAGAAGGTATGGTGAGTTTACCAACTTTTCGGATGAAGTCAATGTTATGCCCCTGCTGCTGCTGCCCTCCCCTCTTTGGCTCTCTAGGATGGTTTCTGAGTCTGAGTCCACAATACTCAACTAAGGTAATATCTTGATGAAAGTCATGGCCCAAGGCTGCATACTCTCTCCGATACTCTGCAATGTCCTCTGCATGAGTGGGTGGTCTCTGTGTTATTGGTATCTGTGTTGCTACCAGGGATGCCCTCTGGAAATTGGGAAACAACGGATGTGGAATCCTACTTGAAAAGGTATAAGTGTGAGTGGTTGAATGGGGTCTAGTGCCTACCCCTGAGTTCCCATGTGCTGCATGAGGGGCTTGTGTGCCCGGGATGTCTACCATAGCCAGTCTATCCGCTACCTGAGCCAAAGACTAAGACATGGTCCGCTGACTAGCTAGCATATCACTGATAACCTGCATGAAGGTTATGTCTGGATCCATGGGGGACTTACCACTACCCTTTGGTCGCTCATATCTATCACGTAGCCTCCTCTCTTCTTCGTGCTCGGCCTCGCGCTCTTCTCTTCTCTTTACTTCTCTGTGTGCCTCTTCCTCTTCCTCTGAACTGGGAGGGAAGGGAGGAAAGTTAGGCCTATACCTTCTTTCCCTGCGCCTATTGTAAGTGACATATTCATCACCTACGTTCTCACGACCATTTGGTTCTTCTGCTATATTCATTGTCTTTAGTCACAGGCTGGCAGGACTAAAACTCTGATACCACTGAAATATCCATGATCTCGCTGATCAAGATATTTGCTAATGATCTATTATTTTGTCTTGCAGATCAGATACACTAGGGGTTTCTGGATGCGTTTCAGTTGTATGTTTGAGATCTTGATGGTTATTTCATGTGCATGTGGGTTCTTTCATGTGCATGTTGGTTATTGTATGTTCATGCTTCATATTTATGGTTTAAACAACATATAAAGGATGCATGTAGAAGTAAAGAACATCAACTGCCCAATGTCACGTATAATACGGTTCGAGCATGGAAATACTATAGCCTACTGGAAATATAGAATATAAACATTAGCTAGATCTCATGGATCAATACTGGAATAAAATCAAATAACATAAAAATACCCGTGATGAGAAGATGATAGCAGATCTGATGCATGCACGGATAGATCGACGAAAATATGTGATTCTGGTGAAGTACGGTAACCGCCACTACCTGGAAAACTCGTCTGAAAGTTCAAACCATCATAATACGCTAGAAATTGCTTGAAGACTGAAATGGGTGAGTGACAGATCTAAAATCTGGTCTCTAAGGCACTGGATCTGGACCCCTGGGGGGTTTGCGCACCTCCTGGAGCACTGGATGCGCCCCAAAGGATTCCACCAACAAAATCTACTACTATATGGCTCAAAATGATCGTCTCACCAAATAAGGAAATGGGTTGGAAGGATTTATCCGTATCTGCTCTAAAACTCGGCATGCAACACCAAATGTCTTTTTGGAAAAGTTGTGCCCTAAATGGATGAATGAGTCGATATACAAGATTCCACCATCAGAATCTGACAATAGATGGCTCAATAGAAGCTCCCTGCCTGGATCTCAAATGGGTTGGAAGGAAACTACAATATGAATACGAATCTCGTGCATCTCTCCAAACCCTCAACTGACTTGTGCCCTCACTAGCTGAGTTGCGCACTCTGCAATGGATACTCCTGAAAAGTACGGTGAAATACCTGGATGGTATCTCCGGTGGGCTAGGGTGTGTATATCAACACTGAAACCGATCAATAGTGGTGGTTTCCTCCAGAAATCCACAAAACATTAAGGTCGTCTCTCCTCCTCCTCTAGAAACTCTCAACATCAAATCATAACAATGCATAATGAGGAATTAGGTCAAATTCCTCCCTTTATACCTTTCCCAATCTAATTCACCATTGACCTAACTTAAGCTAGGAGATTTTCCTCCTAAAGTGATTAATTAATTAATTAAGTCCCCCTTTAACACCTTTTCATTCTAATTCTTTGTTGACTTAGGCTTAAGTGACTTTTCCTAAGTATTTTGGCTTAATTCATTGTTTNTCCTTATTTCTCCATCTTGTTCCCTGTTTGTGCCTGACTATAGTCTACAGGAACATATGGACTACTAAGTCACTCCCCGCTAGCCTACTCTTGGCAAAGAGACATCACAGGTTCAACTCCAGCTTCCTCCAGCTGCTTCTCATGCTGGCACGTTTCCTCTGGCTTGGCTATCTCCTGACAACCGTCTTCTGGTTTTGTATGGTCCAACCAATCCTCTAGTGTCTTCAACTCTATCTCCCACTGAGTTAGGAACTCAATGGGGTGCTCCTTTTCGGTTGGGGTAGACTTCAATATCTACTCCTTCTCCTCCATGACAGTCTCAACTTGTTGTCCTTCTGCTGTTGCATCCACAACACCTATGCTAGCCTCTCCCTGGCTACTTGGCAGGAATATTTCGATTCCTCCAATGATCAGAATGATCCTCTGATCCTCCTCCTTTGTGAGGGAAGCTTTTAACTTCCCATCATCTTCATTCACATGGCTTGCAGCTCCACATGAATCCTCATATGGATGAGACATTTCTTCTGCCTCTTTTCCATTTGTCGACATCCCCTGATGACATGAAATCTTAGCTGAACTCATCTCTTCTCCCTTTCCCACCTGGAAAATTGGGATGTCTCCTCTGCCCTCCTAGCAGTTTATGAGATCAACTGATCTGTTCTTATTTCCCACCTGGAAATCCACGAGACCTCTGCCAGATCTCTTTCCCTCATCACTGAGGTTCTCAACATGCCTCAACCACCTTTTTAATGCCTGTTGTTGCCTTATGGCCAACAACCCCTGAACAAAAATGCAAAACCCACAATTACAAAGAAATGCTACCATTACAGAGAAACGTGTTGAATTGAAAACTGTTTAGATGAGCCAGTTGGAATATGGAACAGGTGGGTGGCCACCAATATCCACCTGGATCACTAAACTAGAAAATAGATCCTTTTTACATGTCATATGATTTTTGCAACCACTATCCAACAACTAGAGATCATGAATGTTTCTTTCTTCTTCTGGAACTTGACATGAAAAGAACATTGATTCAGATGTTCCTTCTTCAGTGTTGGTAACATTTTCTCTGCCCATATTCATATATGCTTGCTTCTTTCTGCATTCACTTTCGTAGTGACCAAACTTCTTGCAATAATAACATCGTATCCTTGATTTGTCAATCCATCTTGGCTGATTAAAATTTCTTCCTCTCTCCCTTTGGTTCTGAGAGTGTATATGTGGATGTTCTGGTTGTTCACTCTATTTTGAACATTCCGAAGTCGATCTCTCTCTTGTTTGGGAGCGACCTCTGCCTCGTCTACCTATGCTTCTATTCCCTCGACCTATGCCTCTGCTTATGGAGGCCTCATACTGAAGTGCATTTTCCAAAGATTCAGCATTTCAACGACACCTACTTTCATGGGTTAACAAAAATCCCATGAGTTCTTCAACTTTCA
>JASDQU010241324.1:11568-27379 GCA_032191745.1 Picea mariana
CACCAAATGTCTTTTCGGAAAATCTTTTCCCTAAATGGATGAATGAGTCGATCTGCAATATTCCACCATAAGAATATGATGATAGATGGCACAATAGAAGTGCCTTGGCTGGATCTCAAATGGGTTAGAAGAAAACTGCAATATGAATACGGATCTCGTGCAGCTCTCCAAACCCTCAAACTGACTTGCGCCCTCACTAGCTGAGCTGGACACTCTGCAATGGATACTCCTGAAAAGTATAGTGAAATACCTAGATGGAATCTCCGGTGGGCTAGGGTGTGTATCTCAACATTGAAACCGATCAATAGTGGTGGTTTCCTCCAAAAATCCACAAAATAGTAAGGTTGGCTCTCCTCCTCCTCTGGGAACTCTCAACATCAAATCATNTTAGGTCAAATTCCTCCCCTTATACCTTTCCCAATCTAATTCACCATTGACCTCACTTAAGCTAGGCGCTTTTCCTCCTAAAGTGATTAATTAATTAATTAAGTCCCCCTTTAACACCTTTTCATTCTAATTCTTTGTTGACTTAGGCTGAAGTGACTTTTCCTAAGTATTTTGGCTTAATTCATCGTTTAGCCATCAATTCCTCTTTATTTCTCTATCTTGTTCCTTGTTTATGCCTGACTATAGTATATGGGAACATATAGACTACTAAGTCACTCCCTGCTGGCCTACTCTTAGGAACGAGACATCACAGGTTCAACTCCAACTTCCTCCAACTGCTCCTCATGCTGGCACATTTCTTCTGGCTTGGCTATCTCCTGACAGTCATATTTTGGTTCTGTATGGTCCAACCAATCTTCCAGTGTCTTCAAATCTATCTCCCACTGAGTTAGGAACTCAACGGGCTGCTGCTCTTTGGTTGGGGTAGACTTCAATATCTATTCCTTCTCCTCCATGACAGTCTCAACTTGTTGTCCTTCACCTACTGCATCCACAACACCTATGCTAGCCTCTCCTTGGCTGCTTGGCAGGAATATTTCGATCCCTCCAATGATCAGAATGCTCCTCTGATCCTCCTCCTCTGTGAAGGAAGTTTTTAACTTCCCATCATCTTCATTCACATGGCTTGCAGCTCCACATGAATCCTCATATGGATGAAGCCTTTCTTCTGCCTCTTTTCTATTTGTCGACATCTCCTGATGACATGAAATCTCAGCTGAACTCATATCTTCTCCCTTTCCCATCTGGAAAATTGGGATGTCTCCTCTACCCTCCTGGTAGTTTATGAGATCAACTGATCCCTTCTCATTTCCAACCTAGAAATCCACGAGACCTCTGCCAGATCTCTTTCCCTCATCAATGAGGTTCTCAACATGCCTCAACCACCTTTTTAACACCTGTTGTTGGCTTATGGCCAACAATCCCTGAACAAAAATGCAGAACCCACAATTACAAAGAAATGCTACCAATACAGAGAAATGTGTTGAATTGAAAACTGTTTAGATGAGCCAGTTGGAATATGGAACAGGTGGGTGGCCACCAATATCCACCTGGATCACTAAACTAGAAAATAGATTTTTTTTACATGTCATATGATTGCTACAACCACTATCCAACAACTAGATATCATGAATGTTTCTTTCTTCTTCTGTAACTTGACATGAAAAGAACATTGATTCAAATGTTCCTTCTTCAGTGTTGGCAACATTTTCTCTTCCCATATTCATATATGCTTGCTTCTTTCTGCATTCACTTTCATAGTGACCAAACTTCTTGCAATAATAACACCGGATCCTTGATTTGTCAGTCCATCTTGGTTGATTAAAATTTCTTCCTCTCTCCCTTTGGTTCTGAGAGTGTCTATGTCGATGTTCTGGTTGTTCACTCTATTCTTAACACTCTGAAGTTGATCTCTCTCTTGTTTGGAAGTGACCTCTGCCTCATCTACCTATGCTTCTATTCCCTGGACCTATGCCTCTGCTTATGGAGGCCTCATAGTGAAGTGAATTCTCTAAAGATTCAACATTTCAGCTACACCTACTTTCATGGGTTAACAAAAATCCCATGAGTTCTTCAACTTTCAATTATGACAACTCTTTCGACTCTTCTATGGTGACTACGACCATATTAAATTATCAGGAAGGCTTCGAAGTACCTTCTCAACGACCTTTTTCTCTTGAATGTCTTCTCCATGGGTGCACAGCTGATTCACGATGCTCGTGACATGGGTCATAAAATGATCCACATAATCCGAACCCTCCATTTGAAGAGTCTCAAAAATATTCCTGAGTGTCTGCAAGTTTTCATTTTTGACTTTGATAGTGCCCTTATAGGCTATTTCAAGAATGTCTCATGCCTATTTGGCATGATCTACTGCTGCGATTTTGGGGAAAATTTATTCCTCTAACTCTTGTTGGATGAGCCATAGGGATTTTCTATCCTTCTTCCTGATTTCTTCGAGGAAATTTCTCTGCGCATTTGTCGTTACTTGTAGATCCATCGGATCTAGTTCCTGAAATTGATTAACTACTGCTTCACAACAATCTTCAGATTGGAGAAAATTTTTCATCTTAATAGAATGTACATCATAGTTCTTACCCGTTAAAACTGGACCTTGTGCGAGCATTGGACTATTTCTATACTCCATCACTTAGATCTTGACAAAATCCTACTCTATAAAAATGGGAAAAAACCCAATTTTTTTGCTTGGATGCCCCTCTGTCGAAATGGGAAAAAACCAATTTTATTTTTGGACACTTCATGTCTAGATGTGGACACGCCCTATCCACAGCAAGGAGGGCATCCAAAGGGACCTTTACATTAGCTGGGGGGCGTCCATATTCCTTGGATGCTCTGTATACATGGGCAGGGGCGTGTCCGTCTCCAAAACCCAATTTTTTTAAAGCATTTTCCCTTTAAATTTCACCCGAGAACAGCCTGGAAGTTCTTCCTGTTGTGGTTGAAAGAAGCTTGAAAGTGGTCTTTCAAGCTCAAGCAAACACAACCATTCAAAACAAAAAGCATGCACACACACAAACTATGGAGTTGTTTAACTCTTCTTCACATTCACATAAAATTGAAATTACAAAACACACATTATGAGATAGTTCTCTAGAACACTCCATCCTTCACGTATCTAATAAATGCAAACTTATCTATCTTGTCTGTGCATTTAAGATGCCTATTCTCTATCAGATTTGGTCAAACAAGTAATGGAGGAATTACTCCATTTAACAACACAGCCATTGCGGCCTGTAGAACGCTAGTCCCCAGTATAGAATTTGGTGATGTAATTTATATAAAATCCTTATTTTTTATTGTAAATGCATAAATGAATTCAACTTGTTGAAAAATTCAAGATAGAACGTTTAGACTACTGCTTCCTCGTCCACTTTGTAGCTAAACCGTCCCATCATCCTATCGTACCACTTTTTGTTTTATTTGGGAATCTATGTGGTGAATGGAAATTTTTGACCTTTGGCGACGGAGAAAAGGATCCGGACTTGAAATTTCAAAACGGAGTGGCACTACAGAAATTGTATTATCATACAATATTGATTGCCTAGTTGGTATTAACAGTTAACCCTTAAGCCCGTTCAAAAGCGGGCGGCACTAAAGAAATTGTCTTCTCATACAGCATTGATTGTGTGGTTGGTAATAACATTCAACCCTTAAGCCCATTCAAGGGTGCATGAAAGGGTTGTGCGAAATTGAATGGATTTTAGTTCTTTGTAAGATGTTAAAATATTTCTTAGAAGCTTAATTCAAAAACATATTAAATATTTCTTAGAAGCTTCATTCAAAAAACATCTATGTAAATTTTTGAATTTACAAAATAATAAATATCATAAAATGTTAAAAGAAGGGTGGATTTTCAATAATCTATTAATGTCTTCACTTCGATTGTTTGGTTGGTGAATGAGTATTGGTTTATTATATAATAATTTTCTTTAGCATTTAAATATTAAAATCATCTCTATTCTAGTTGACTCGTATCTATTTTGTGATATAGTGTATCCTTTCACAACATTAAATCCACTGCACAACTCACACCTCAATAAATATCCTACCATCCTATTGGTGTATGCATTATTTTATGTGTCACTTGATGAAATCTTACCAAAGAAGCTTAGACACTTGCACTACAACAAATCCCTGTGATTTGCTCCCTTTCTTGCTTCCAAAGATTGTTTGTGTATTTTTCTCTTATTTTTGGGTTTTTTTGCGCCGACCAAAACATGTAGGCACTAATAGTGCCAGATTTAATGTCGTATGTGCCTAAATAGTTAATTAGTTGAGGTATTGGGGGTTAAGTGGGTAGGATATTTGAGGATTATGGAATTTGGGATACAAGGATTAAGGGTTAAGGGTCAAGAGTTAAGGGATTTGGCGCTTATGAGTTAGGTTGTATTTGTCCGGATCTGCTCTGAAACTCTGCATGCAACACCAAATGTATTTTTGGAAAATTTGTGCCCTAAATGGATGAATGAGTTGATCTCTAAGATTCCACCATCAGAATCTGACGATAGATGGCTCAATAGAATCTCCCTGGCTGGATCTCAAAGGGGTTGGAAGGAAACTGCAATATGAATACGGATCTCATGCAGCTCTCCAAACCCTCAAACTGACTTGCACCCTCACTGGCTGAGCTGAGCACTCTGCAATGGATACTCCTGAAAAGTACGGTGAAATACCTAGATGGTATCTCCGGTGGGCTAGGGTGTGTATCTCAACATTGAAACCGATCAATAGTGGTGGTTTCCTCCAAAAATCCACAAAACAGTAAGGTCAGCTCTCCTCCTCCTCTAGGAACTCTCAACATCAAATCATAACAATGCATAATGAGCAATTAGGTCAAATTCCTCCCTTTTGTACCTTTCCCAATCTAATTCACCATTGACCTCACTTAAGCTAGGTGATTTTCCTCCTAAAGTGATTAATTAATTAATTAAGTCCCCGTTTAACACCTTTTCATTCTAATTCTTTGTTGACTTAGGCTTAAGCGACTTGAGAAGACTTAGGGTTTGATTAGAGATGTTCATGAATCTATAGACAAGAATGAACAATAGTCAGTTTGAATTATTGTCAGTGGCTACATTACAATTTCTGAAAGTTCTATCTGACAACAATAAAAAAAAATCGCATTGGAATGAGAACGGTGATTTGTTTAAAATTGATTGTAATTACAAACCTTATGAATATTCATTCCGTGAGATTCAATTGATACATCTGCATATGGAATAAACATCCCTAGTTTAAGATCCTTCTTCCTCGAACTTCACCACACAGATGCCCAAATAAAACAAAAAGGTACATTTTAGTTTTATTTGGGCATATGCATGGTGAATGGAATTTTTTTGTATATGGCGTTGGATAAACGTAGTATCTTTCAAGTTTTGTTTGGCCAGAATTTGGTGATGTAATTTATATAAAATCCTTATTTTTTATTGTAAATTCATAAATGAATTCAACTTGTTGAAAAATTCAAAAGATATTTAGATTTTTAAACTTAACCACTCAAATCTATAGATCCAATCATTCTTCACCAGATTTTAGGCAAAATGAAACTAAAAAAATCATCTAAAAACTATAAAAAAAAATTATTCAAGATAGAACGTTTAGACTACTGCTTCCTCGTCCACTTTGTAGCTAAACCGTCGCATCATCCTATCGTACCACTTTCTGTTTTATTTGGGAATCTGTGTGTTGAATGGAAATTTCCAACCTTTGGCGACGGAGAAAAGGATCCAGACTTGAAATTTCAAAAGGGAATCGCACTACAAAAATTGTATTGTGTGGTTGGTAATAACATTCAACCCTTAAGCCCGTTCAAGGGTCCATGAAAGGGTTGTGCGAAATTGAATGGATTTTAGTTCTTTGTAAGATGTTTAAATATTTCTTAGAAGCTTAATTCAAAAACATCTTAAATATTTCTTAGAAGCTTAGTTCAAAAAACATCTTTGTAAATTTTTGAATTTACAAAATAATAAATATCATAAAATGTTAAAAGAAGGGTGGATTTTCAATAATCTATTAATGTCTTCACTTCCATTGCTTGGTTGGTGAATGAGTATTGGTTTATTATATAATAATTTTCTTTAGCATTTAAAGATTAAAATCATCTCTATTCTAGTTGACTCTTATCTATTTTGTGATATAGTGTATCCTTTCACAACATTAAATCCATTGCACAACTCACACCTCAATAAATATCCTACCATCCTACTAGTGTATGGATTATTTTATGTGTCACTTGATGAAATCTTACGAAAGAATCTGAGACACTTTCACTACAACAAATCCCTGTGATTTGCTCCCTTTCTTGCTTCTAAAGATTGTTTATGTATTTTTCTCCTATTTTTGGGTTTTTTTGCTCCAACCAAAACATGTAGGAACTAATAGCGCCAGATTTAATGTCATATGTGCTTAAATAGTTAATTAGTTGAGGTGTTGGGGGTTAAGTGGATAGGATATTTGAGGATTATGGGATTTGAGATACAAGGATTAAGGGTTAAGGGTCAAGAGTTAAGGGATTTGGCGCTTATGAGTTAGGTAGTTTAATGGTTAATGGCTTAGGGATTATGGGCTAGGGGATTAATGTTTAATTTCTTAGGGCATAGGGGTTTATGGATTAAGAGATTAAGGATTTGGGTTTAAGTGTTTAAGGGTCGATGGTTTAGAGCTTAGGGGATTTAGGGATTTTGTGTTAAGGGGTTAGTGATTAACTAAGGTTGAGAGTTTAAGGGTTTAAGGATTAGGGCTTGATGATTTAAGTGTCAGTGGATTAGGGGTCAGGGTATTTAGGGATTTGTTGGAACTCTCTTGAAATTTGATGGAACGTCTTCCAACACACCCATCACCAATGTCATCCTTCGATGCTGCACAATGAGCAGTGAATGGGGCCAACATTGAAATTTATTCAAATTGTTCTTGTATACGTTCAAATTTCACATGTTTAGATTAGACACATGCCTTGACAGTATGTGAGGGTTTCAAGACTTAAGGATGCCTAATGTCCCCGTATAATCTTTGATATCATCCACGTGCACATCACCAATGTCATCCATTGACGCCACATGGTGAGAAGTAAATGCTGCCAACATTGAAATTTTTTCAAATTATGCTTGTATGCATTGAAATTTGACATGGTTAGATGAGACACATGCCTTGAAGGTATGTGAGGGTTTCAAGACAGGATGCCTGACCTCCCCGCATAATCTTCGACATCCTCCGCGTTTGCATGAACCTTCATTATGCGGTCTCATTTTCATCACTTGTCACTCCCATCTACACAATCTTGGTTGGAATTCTATTGAAATGTCATGGAATTTCTTCCAACAGGCCCATCTGCAATGTCATCAACTGACCCGACACAGTGAGTAGTGAATGGGGCCAATGTTGAAATTTCTTCAAAATGTGACTATATGCATTGAAATTTTACATGGTTAGACTAGGCGACTGCATTGACAGTATGGGAGGGTTTTAAGACTCGGTGAAATCACTGAGATTGAATATTCATGTTTTGATATGAAATAGGAAACTAAAATTGAGCTTTAATTTATTAAATTTTCACCTAATTATAGGTGATTAAAATCTTTTATTTTGTTTAATTGTCTTATGTTTAGTTCTTAAGAAAACATAATAAAAAATTAAGCCAAAATTAAAATGAAAGCAATATAAAAATAATGAAGTTAACAAAGTTACTTATTCAAATCATTGTGAGATATGTGCATTAATATTTTATTAACTTTTGTGTCTTCATGAACATATGTGTTGGCAATTTGGTTGTCATTGATGTCAACCTTGATAAATAGGTGAAGTATCATTTATTGATTGGTTTGAGAAGCATTTTCAATATTGGACATATTGTTATGAAGGTGACTTGAATGCCAAGCATTGTCAATATTGGACATAATGTTATGAAGGTGACTTGAATGTCAAACATTATCAATATTGGACATAATTTTATGAAGGTGACTTGAATATCAGTAGAAATATAATATTGACTAATATATTGTATGATCTTGATACACTCATCCTATATTGTATAAGGTTGAGATTGTGTCATTAACATCCATGCAAAAAAGAATAAATTGTGAAGAAATTGTCCAGATAAAAAGGGTAAATGGATAATCCAATAGGGATCCATACAAATCACAAATAAATAAGTTAATACGACATGGTTCATTAAAAGTGATTCAGAAAATCTCAATTGAAGAAGAGTCCAGAGATGAGATAGAATGTAAATGGTGGATGTTTTGTGAGGTAGCTTTGACACCATCGAGTCACAACTCGAGTCGATTCAAATAACAATAAGGTTGACTGTTTGGAAGTTGATCGAATGCAAGATGAGTTGAAAACAAGTCGACCGATTGCAAGCCTGCAGATTGGAGGAAGTTGGAGAATACAAGTCAATCAATTTCAAGACGAGTCGAAGACAAGTCGAGTAACTAAAGGTCGAATTCGAAGGAAAATTGAGTCAGGAAATACAAGTCATCCAAAGCAATTCGAGAAGACCAAAGTCGAATTTCTCAAGTCAGTTTTCTTCCAAGTTGAGTCTGTCCAAGAAAGAAGTAACATAAAGGTTGAAGTTGAATAAAACTTAAATACAAGTCAGGTCGAGGCTGAAGCAAGATGGGTCAAATAGAATTGAAATACTCAAAGTCGAAATTCGTGCTAGTTGAGTCGACCAAAAAGATGTTTGTCGGTCGAATGAGGAAGCAAATACGAAAAAAGGGTGAGACAAAGTCAAATATTTAGTGACTAGCAGTTGAGAGGGAACTGATTGATCCGGATTTAGGAGAGGAACGAACCGATTAAATACTAAATACAATAAACATAGAGATTTGAAGAACACCACATCTATCTAGTGAACAATATCTTCTATTGAATAGATGAAATAGGCTGAAACTGTAAAACTGTAGAAATGAAACACTTACTCGAATAGTGGTATCTATCTCTGAGAAAAGATGTGGATGTTACATGCATCTGTTTGAGCAAAATTACTACAGTGAGGCTCCAGAGGACTTTTTGATATTACACATGAATTTCAAAACCCTAGACATCTAAAAACCTAACCCTAGGATATGAAACACCAAACGTTGTGTGGGCCCTTATGGTTAACTCGGTACCTCAACTTCTTGGGGTTGTAACTTTTGTATACGAGCTCTGTTTTAGGTGCCTGATAGCCCATTGGAAAGGTCTTTCATAGACTTACACATTACACCGTCAAAATCTGACTCTGTTTTCACTTCCATTGCTTGGTTGGTGAATGAGTATTGGTTTATTATATAATAATTTTCTTTAGCATTTAAAGATGAAAACCATCTCTATTCTAGTTGAATCTTATCTATTTTGTGATATAGTGTATCCTTTCACAACATTAAATCCACTGCACAACTCACACCTCAATAAATATCCTACCATCCTATTGGTGTATGGATTATTTTATGTGTCACTTGATGAAATATTACCAAAGAAGCTTAGACACTTTCACTACAACAAATCCTTGTGATTTGCTCCCTTTCTTGCTTCCAAAGATTGTTTATGTATTTTTCTCCTATTTTTGGGTTTTTTTGCTCCGATCAAAACATGTAGGCACTAATAGCGCCAGATTTAATGTCGTATGTGCCTAAATAGTTAATTAGTTGAGGTGTTGGGGGTTAAGTGGATAGGAGATTTGAGGATTATGGGATTTGGGATACAAGGATTAAGGGTTAAGGGTCAAGAGTTAAGGGATTTGGCGCTTATGAGTTAGGTAGTTTAATGGTTAATGGATTAGGGATTATGGGCTAGTGGATTAATGTTTAATTGCTTAGGGCATAGGGGTTTATGGATTAAGAGATTAAGGATTTGGGTTTAAGTGTTTAAGGGTCGATGGTTTAGAGCTTAGGGGATTTAGGGATTTTGTGTTAAGGGGCTAGTGATTAACTAAGGTTGAGAGCTTAAGGATTTAAGGATTAGGGCTTAAGGATTTAAGTGTCAGTGGCTTAGAGGTTAGGGGATTTAGGGATTTATTGGAACTCTCTTGAAATTTGATGGAACGTCTTCCAACACGCCCATCACCAATGTCATCCTTCGATGCTGCACGATGAGCAGTGAATGGGGCCAATGTTGAAATTTATTCAAATTGTTCTTGTATACGTTCAAATTTGACATGTTTATATTAGACACATGCCTTGACGGTATGCGAGGGTTTCAAGACTTAAGGATGCCTAATGTCCCCGTATAATCTTTTATATTGTCCACGTTTTCATCAACGTTCATCACACAGTGTCATTGTCATCATTCATCATTCACATCTACATAATGTTTGTTGAAACTCTCTTGAAATTTCATGGAACATATTCCAACACGTCCATCACCAATGTCATCCACCAATGTCGCACGGTGAGCAATGAATGGGGCCAAAGTTGAAATTTCTTCAAACTGTTCCTGCATGCATCGAATTTGACCTGGTTAGACTAGACACATGCCTTGACGGTATGCGAGTGTATCAAGATTGAAGGACATTGTCTGACATCCTTGCATAATCTTTGAGATCGTCCATGTTTGCATCAACATTTATCATGTAGTCTCATTGTCATCATTCATCATAATTCCCATCTATAGAATATTTGTCGAAACTCTCTGTAAATGTCATGGAACGTCTTCAACCAACACGCCCATCACCAATGTCATCCATCGATGCTACACAGTGACCAATGAATGGGGTGAACATTGAAATTTCTTTACATTGTGCTTGTATGCATCGAAATTTGACATGGTTAGAGTAGACACATGCCTTGGTGGTATGCGAAGGTTTCGAGATTTAATGATGCCTGATGTCCTCTCATAATCTTTGAGATCATCCACGTTTGCATCAATATTCATCATGCAGTCTCATTGTCATCATTCATCATTCATCATTCCCATCTATAGAGTCTTTGTTGAAACTCTCTTGAAATTTCATGGATCATCTTCCAACATGCACATCACCAATGTCAGCCATTGACGCCACATGGTGAGAAGTAAATGGTGCCAACATTGAAATTTCTTCAAATTGTGCTTCTATGCATTGAAATTTGACATGGTTAGATGAGACACATACCTTGAAGGTATTTGGCGGTTTCAAGACAGGATGGTTGACGTCCCCACATAATCTTCGACATCCTCTGCGTTTGCATGAACCTTCATTATGCGGTCTCATTTTCATCACTCGTCATTCCCATCTACACAATATTGGTTGGAATTCTATTGAAATGACATGGAATTTCTTTCAACAGGCCCATCTGCAATGTCATCAACCAACCCGACACAGTGAGTAGTGAATGGGGCCAATGTTGAAATTTCTTCAAAATGTGACTATATGCATTGAAATTTTACATGGTTAGACTAGGTGACTGCATTGACGGTATGGGAGGGTTTTAAGACTCGGTGAAATCACTGAGATTGAATATTCATGTTTTGATATGAAATAGGAAACTAAGATTGAGCTTTAATTTATTAAATTTTCACCTAATTCTAGGTGATTAAAATCTTTTATTTTGTTTAATTGTCTTATGTTTAGTTCTTAAGAAAACATAATAAAAAATTAATCCAAAATTAAAATGAAAACAATATAAAAATAATGAAGTTAACAAAGTTACTTATTCAAATCATTGTGAGATATGTGCATTAATATTTTATTAACGTTTGTGTCTTCATGAACATATGTGTTGGCAATTTGGTTTTCATTGATGTCAACCTTGATAAATAGGTGAAGTATCATTGATTGATTGGTTTGAGAAGCATTTTCAATATTGGACATATTTTTATGAAGGTGACTTGAATGCCAAGCATTTTCAATATTGGACATAATGTTATGAAGGTGACTTGAATGTCAAACATTGTCAATATTGGACATAATGTTATGAAGGTGACTTGAATATTAGTAGAAATATAATATTGACTAATATATTGTATGATCTTGATACACTCATCCTATATTGTATAAGGTTGAGATTGTGTCATTAACATCCACACAAAAAAGAATAAATTGTGAAGAAAATGTCCGGATAAAAAGGGTAAATGGATAATCCAATAGGGATCCATACAAATCACAAATAAATAAGTTAATACGACATGGTTCATTGAAAGTGATTCATAAAATCTCAATTGAAGAAGAGTCCAGAGATGAGATAGAATGTCAATGGTGGATGTTTTGTGAGGTAACATTGGCACCATCGAGTCACAACTCGATTCGATTCAAATAAAAATAAGGTTGACTATCTAGAAGTTGATCGAATGCAAGACGAGTCGAAAACAAGTCGAGCGACTACAAGCCTGCAGATTGGAGGAAGTTGGAGAATACAAGTCAATCAATTTCAAGACGAGTCAAAGACAAGTCAACTAACTAAAGGTCGAAGTCAAAGGAAAATTGAGTCAGGAAATACAAGTCGTCCAAAGCAATTCGAGAAGACCAAAGTCGAATTTCTCAAGTCAGTTTCTTCCAAGTTGAGTCGGTCCAAGAAAGAAGTAACATAAAGGTTGAAGTTGAAGAAAACTTAAATACAAGTCAGGTCGAGGCTGAAGCAAGATGGGTCAAATAGAATTGAAATACTCAAAGTCGAAATTCATCCTAGTTGAGTTGACCAAAATGATGTTTGTCGGTCGAATGAGGAAGCAAATACGAAAAAACGGTGAGACAAAGTCAAATATTTAGTGACTACCAGTTGAGAGGGAACCGATTGATCCGGATTTAGGAGAGAAACGAACTGATTAATAGACTGAATACAATAAACATAGAGATATGAAGAACACCACATCTATCTAGTGAACAATATCTTCTATTGAATAGATGAAATAGGCTGAAACTGTAAAACTGTAGAAATGAAACACTTACTCGAATGGTGGTATCTATCTATGAGAAAGTATGTGGATGCTACATGCATCCGTTTGAGAAAAATTATTACAGTGAGGCTCCAGAGGACTTTTTGATATTACTCATGAATTTCAAAACCCTAGACATCCAAAAACCTAACCCTAGGAGATGAAACACCAAACGTTATGTGGGCCCTTATGGTTAAGTTGGTACCTCAACTTCTTGGGGTTGTAACTTTTTTATACGAGCTTTGTTTTAGGTGCGTGATAGCCCATTGGAAAGGTCTTTCATAGACCTCCACATTACGCTGTCAAAATCTGACTCTGTCTTCAATTTAAATGTGGCGAGCCAAAAAAACAATGTTTAGGGCCCCAAAAGAGACCTGGAAGTACATCAACATGTGTTGACATGAAAAAATACAAAATAAGCCAGTTGGATTAGGTGGAAGGCCACCAGTATCCACCTGGAAGATGTGTAGGGCTTCACACAACCCTGGAATTATATAACGCACAATTACAAAGAAGTACAGAAGAACGCGATGAACTAAAAATTGTCAAGAGGAATCAGTTGGAATAGGTGGGTGGCCACCAATATCAGCTTGAATCAGTCCTCCCCTGTTAGGAAGCAATGGTATCCATTGCATTGAGCTTCCCCATTAGGTGGGGAAACTTCTACTGAATTTGGCCCTCGGTGAGACACTTTCCTTGGTCTAGGAGTTGCCTTGCCTTGACAACCCGATAAAGATGGATCTTTTGTGGGTGAGTTCGCTTGACCTGTGTGTCCATTATCTAATCAGTGGATGTTTGTTCCATGCACACATGGTTGATATCTATTGGTGTCATTTGTTCTTGTATCTCGGAGGTGTCCAATAATGGTGGAAAATATGGCCGAAGGAGGTTCACATTATTCTACATAGATTGTGAAAAGGTAGAAGATCAAGAATTGGAATCGCCACAAGATCTAGATCTAGAAGAGTGTACTCCAACAATGTCTTGTCTTGCATTGTATGGAATTAGTAATCCATAAAACCTCAAGATACAATAATGTATCAAAAACAAAAAGGTAACAATATTGATTGATTCTGATAGTACCCATAATTTCATCAATTACAAATCATCAAAATATCTCAATTGCTTTGTATATCCTGCACCAGATTTTCAAGGAATGATTGTCGATGGAGGTACCATAAAGTTTCCAAGAAAATTCAATAGTACTAATCTCAATATGGGGGATTATTATCTACATAACCCCGTGATTTCTATCCAAATGTGGGATGCTTATGTTGTATTAGGGGTTCAAATGTTACAATCATTGGGAAAAATGGCCCTTAATTTTAAAGATCTTTTCATTAGATTTTTCTCAAATGGAAAGGAAATTGAGCTTAGAGGTATATAAGGGAAACCCTCTCAAATGATAATCTCTAATAGCATGAAAAAATTACTCAAAAAGGGACATTAAGGTTTAGTTTCACAATTATGCTCACTTAATGTTCAAATATATATACCCTTTGTTCCATTATACCTCCAGATAATTATCAACAATCATTCCAAGGTATTTGGTGAAATTCCTAAGGGTCTTCCACCTCCTCGATACCATGACCATGCTATCCATTTGAAACTAGGAAGTGTGCCACCTAAAATTAGGCCTTACAAGTATCGATATGCACAAAAGGGTGAGATTGAGTGTATGATCTAGGAAATGTTATAGTTTGTAATCATTCATCCTTGCCAAAGTTCTTTCTCTTCACCAGTGATGATGGTTATAAAAAATGATGGTTCATGGTGTATGTGCCTATATTATAGACAAATCAAAAGAATGACCATTGAAGATAAGTTTCCTATTCCTGCCATTGATGAATAATTAGATGAATTGCATCGATAAAAATTCTTTACTAAGTTGGATCTTCATTCGGGATATCATCAAATCATAATGAGGTAGAAAGACATTCCTAGAACATCTTTTAGGACACATGAAGGTCACTATGCTATTTTAGTTATGCCACTTGGACTTACTAATGCCCCTTCAACATTTCAAAGCTTGATGAATTATATTTTCAATCCCTTAGAAATTTGTGTTAGTATTTTTTGATGACATACTAATCTACAACAAATCTTGGGAAGAACATGTACAACATGTTGACAGAGTATTACAATTATTGGAAGATCAACAACTTTATGCAAATCCTTCCAAGTGTGCCTTTAGGGTTCAAGTAGTGCAATATTTGGGTCATATTGTATCTCATGAAGGTGTAAAAGTGGACCCTAACAAAATTAAAGCTACGAGGGAATGGTTGATTCTCAAAACCTTGAAGAAATTTAGAGGATTCTTAAGATTAACATGTTATTATCGCAATTCTGTCAAGAATTATGTTCAAATAACAAGAACTCTAACAACATTATTAAAGAAGAAATATTTTTCTTGGACCAAAAAAGAAACCAAATCTTTTGAAAAACTTAAGGAGGATATGTGTACTACTTCCATCCTGGCCACACTGGACTTTACAAAAACATTTATTGTTGAGTGTGAAGCCTCGGGCCATGGAATTGGTGCAATTTTAATTCAAGAAGGAAGGCCCATTTCCTTTGAAAGCAGCCAACCTAAAGGAAAAAACTTAATCAAACACATTTGTGAAAAATAATTGATGGCGATACTACATGCAATTCATAAATGGATCCCTTACCTAATAGGAAGACACTTCAAAGTAAAAAAAAATATTGATAGTTTGAAGTACTTCTTGGAGAAATGATTATCTTTACAAGAGAAACAAAAATGGGTCACAAAGATGGTATGTTATGAATTTTAATTTGTACACAAAAAAGGAAAACATAATGCTGTGGCAGATGCCCTTTCAAGGAAAGAAGAAGAAACAAATGGTTCATTATGTGATATTTCTATTCCACAATATGATTGGGTGGAAGAAGCAAGGATATAATGGAAGAAAGATAAAGAGGTATGAAAGATCATTCAACAAGTACATTTGGACCCCATTTCACTACATAATATTTTATGGAAGAATGAATTTCT
>JASDQU010241324.1:28098-52633 GCA_032191745.1 Picea mariana
ATGTCATATGATTTTTGCAACCACTATCCAACAACTAGAGATCATGAATGTTTCTTTCTTCTTCTGGAACTTGACATGAAAAGAACATTGATTCAGATGTTCCTTCTTCAGTGTTGGTAACATTTTCTCTGCCCATATTCATATATGCTTGCTTCTTTCTGCATTCACTTTCGTAGTGACCAAACTTCTTGCAATAATAACATCGTATCCTTGATTTGTCAATCCATCTTGGCTGATTAAAATTTCTTCCTCTCTCCCTTTGGTTCTGAGAGTGTATATGTGGATGTTCTGGTTGTTCACTCTATTTTGAACATTCCGAAGTCGATCTCTCTCTTGTTTGGGAGCGACCTCTGCCTCGTCTACCTATGCTTCTATTCCCTCGACCTATGCCTCTGCTTATGGAGGCCTCATACTGAAGTGCATTTTCCAAAGATTCAGCATTTCAACGACACCTACTTTCATGGGTTAACAAAAATCCCATGAGTTCTTCAACTTTCAATTGTGACAGGTCTTTCGACTCTTCTATGGCGACTACGACCATATTAAACTTATCAGGAAGGCTTCTAAGTACCTTCTCAACGACCTTTTTCTCTTGAATGTCTTCTCCATGGGTGCGCAGCTGATTCACGATGCTCGTGACATGGGTCATAAAATGATTCACATAATCCGAACCCTTCATTTGAGGAGTCTAAAAAATATTCCTAAGTGTCTGCAAGTTTTCATTTTTGACTTTGTCAGTGCCCTTATAGGCTAGTTCAAGAGTATCTCACGCCTATTTGGCATGATCTGCTGCTGTGATTTTCGGGAAAATGTATTCCTCTAACCCTTGTTGGATGAGCCCTAGGGATTTGCTATCCTTCTTCCTGATTTCTTCAAGGAAAATTCTCTACACATTTGTCATTGCTTGTAGATCCATCGGATCTGGTTCCTGAAATCGATTAACTACTGCTTCCCAACAATCTTCAGATCGGAGAAAAATTTTCATCTTAATAGACCATACATCATAGTTCTTACCCGTTAAAACTGGACCTTGTGCAAGCATTGGACTATTGCTAGACACCATCGCTTAGATCTTGACGAAATCCTACTCCTCTATCGAAATGGGAAAAACCCAATTTTTTTCCTTGGATGCCCCTTTGTCGAAATGGGAAAAAACTGAATTTTTTTTTTGGACGCTTCGTGTCCAGAGGTGGACACGCCCTGTCCACAACAAGGAGTGCATCCAAAGGGCCCTTTACATTAGCTGGGGGGCGTCCATTTTCCTTGGACGCTCTGTATACATGGGCAGAAGCGTGTCCGTCTCCAACACTCAATTTTTTTTAAAGCATTTTCCCTTAAAATTTCACCCGAGAACAGCCTAGAAGTTCTTCCTGTTGTGGCTGAAAGAAGCTTGAAAGTGGTCTTTCAAGCTGAAGCAAATACAACCTTTCAAAACACAAAGCATGCACACACACAAACTATGGAGTTGTTCAACTCTTCTTCACATTCACATAAAACTGAAATTACAAAACACACACTTCGAGATAGTTTTCTAAAACACTTATCTAATAAATGCAAACTTATCTATCTTGTCTGTGCATTTAAGATGTCTATCCTCTATCAGATTTGGTCAAACAAGTAATGGAGGAATTACTCCATTTAACAACGCAGCCATTGCGGGCTGCAGAACGCTAGTCCCCAGTATAGCAGAATAAAACGCAGATAATCATCGAAATTACTAGTGTCCGGCCTTCTATCTGGATTTGCACTTCAATATCTGGTTATCGCTTTTAGTGTGTTTATATAAGGATGTTTATAGGCACTGGAATCCAACGGAAGTGGATCTATAGACTCTGTCAAAGTCGACGAATGAATTGTTGGAACTGGTCTGTGTGGTTTTCTTTACGTGAGTAGACTTAGGGTTTGATTAGAGACGTCCATGAATCTATATACATGCACGGCGAATATCCAGTTCTAATTATCGTCAGTGGCTACATTACAAATTGTGAAAATTGTATTTCACTGCGATCAGGAAAACCCGTTGATTTGCTTAAAATTGATTGTAATTACAATTAAAATGGACTGTAATTACAAAATTTACGAACATTCATTCCGTGAGATTCAAGTAATACAGCTGAATATTCATTCCGTGAGATTCAAGTAATACAGCTGAATATTCATTCCGTTAGATTCAAGTAATACAGCTGAATATTCATTCCGTTAGATTCAAGTAATACAGCTGAATAGACAAGCACGAACAATAGTCAGTTTGAATTATTGTCAGTGGCTACATTACAAATTCTGAAAGTTCTATCTGACTGCAATCAGACAAAATCGCATTTGAAATGAGAACGGTGATTTGTTTAAAATTGATTGTAATTACAAAACTTATGAACATTCGTTCCGTGAGATTCAATTGATACATCTGCATATGGAATAAACGTCCCCAGTTTAAGATCCTTCTTCCCCGAACTTCACCACACAGATGCCCAAATAAAACGAAAAGGTACATTTTTGTTTGGGCAAATGCATGGTGAATGAAATTTTTTTTCTATATGGCTTTGGCTAAACGTTCTCTTTTAAGTTTTGTTTGGTTAGAATTTGGTGATGTAATTTATATAAAATTTTTATACAGATTTTTAAATTTAACCACTCAAATTTATAATCTAATCATTCTTCACCAAATTTTACTTCACCAAATTTTAGGAAAAATGAAACTAAAAAAATCGTCTAAAAACTATAAAAAAAAATTATTCAAAAAATTATTCAAGATAGAACGTTTAGACTACTGCTTCCTCGTCCACTTTGCAGCTAAACCGTCCCATCATCCTATCGTACCACTTTCTGTTTTATTTGGGAATCTGTGTGGTGAATGGAAATTTCCGACCTTCGGCGACGGAGAAAAGGATCCGGACTTGAAATTTCAAAAGGGAGTGGCACTACAGAAATTGTATTGTCATACAATATTCATTGCCTGGTTGGTATTAACGGTCAACCCTTAAGCCCGTTCAAAAGCGGGTGGCACTAAAGAAATTGTCTTGTCATACAGCATTGATTGTGTGGTTGGTAATAACGTTCAACCCTTAAGCCCGTTCAAGGGTCCATGAAAGGGTTGTGCGAAATTGAATGGATTTTAGTTCTTTGTAAGATGTTTAAATATTTCTTAGAAGCTTAATTCAAAAACATCTTAAATATTTCTTAGAAGCTTAATTCAAAAAACATTTATGTAAATTTTTGAATTTACAAAATAATAAATATTATAAAATGTTAAAAGAAGGGTGGATTTTCAATAATCTATTAATGTCTTCACTTTCATTGTTTGGTTGGTGAATGAGTATTAGTTTATTATATAATCATTTTTTTTAGCATTTAAAGATTAAAATCATCTATATTCTAGTTGACTCTTATCTATTTTGGGATATAGTGTATCCTTTCACAACATTAAATCCATTGCACAACTCACACCTCAATAAATATCCTACCATCCTATTGGTGTACGCATTATTTTATGTGTCACTTGATGAAATCTTACCAAAGAAGCTTAGACACTTGCACTACAACAAATCCCTGTGATTTGGTCCATTTCTTGCTTCCAGAGATTGTTTGTGTATTTTTCTCTTATTTTTGGGTTTTTTTGCGCCGACCAAAACATGTAGGCACTAATAGCGCCAGATTTAATGTCGTATGTGCCTAAATAGTTAATTAGTTGAGCTGTTGGGGGTTAAGTTGATAGGAGATTTGAGGATTATGGGATTTGGGATGCAAGGATTAAGGGTTAAGGGTCAAGAGTTAAAGGATTTAGCGCTTATGAGTTATGTAGTTTAATGGTTAATGTCTTAGGGATTATGGCCTAGGGGATTAATGTTTAATTGCTTAGGGCATAGGGGTTTATGGATTAAGAGATTAAGGATTTGGGTTTAAGTGTTTAAGGGTCGATGGTTTAGAGCTTAGGGGATTTAGGGATTTTGTGTTAAGGGGTTAGTGATTAACTAAGGTTGAGAGCTTAAGGGTTTAAGGATTAGGGCTTAAGGCTTTAAGGGTCAGTGGCTTAGGGGTTAGGGGATTTAGGGATTTGTTGGAACTCTCTTGAAATTTGATGGAACGTCTTCCAACACGCCCATCACCAATTTCATCCTTCGATGCTGCACGATGAGTAGTGAAAGGGGCCAATGTTGAAATTTATTCAAATTGTTCTTGTATACGTTCAAATTTGACATGTTTAGATTAGACACATGCCTTGACGGTATGCGAGGGTTTCAAGACTTAAGGATGCCTAATGTCCCCATATAATCTTTGAGATCCTCCACGTTTGCATCAACGTTCATCACACAATCTCATTGTCATGGAACATCTTCAACCAACAGGCCCATCACCAATGTCATCCATCGACGCTACACGGTGACCAGTGAATGGGGTGAACATTGAAATTTTTTTAAGTTGTGCCTGTATGCATCGAAATTTGACATGGTTAGAGTAGACATATGCCTTGATGGTATGCGAGGGTTTCAAGACTTAATGATGCCTGATGTCCTCTCATAATATTTGAGATCATCCACGTTTGCATCAATGTTCATCATGCAGTCTCATTGTTATCATTCATCATTCATCATTCCCATCTATAGAGTCTTTGTTGAAACTCTCTTGTGTTAGAAAAACAGGACCGTGGAGCAATAAAATAAAACAATTGCAGAAACAAAACACAGAAGACACGCAATACAAGAGAGACACAGATTTGCGTGGTTCACCCAGTGTGGGCTATGTCCACCAGAGAAATTGCCAGGTCTTTTCTTTATTATTATCCAGCAAATGAATGGATACAACCTACAAAAAAACCCGTTGTAACTTCCTCTTCTTTCTCTCACAGTCTCCTCTCTCAGAATACAATACTTGCCACACATCATAGCCGCGATACATTTCCCTCATAAAAGAGGGTTTCCTTCTAGGGAAAAAAACCAAAACATAATCTCTACTGTTAGATCTGCGACCTTATAATGAATGGTCTAGATTTACAATGAAATTACAATATACTTTTACAAGGCAATTTTTGCTTCGGGGGCTTTGCCCCTGAACCCCCGCTGGGGGCCCACGGGGAAGAGTGTACATACTTCCGGGGTGTAAATACTTCATGGGGTATAAACACGGCTGAAAGCAAGGACCTCTAAATCAGGAAGATAATCAGGCTCCACAACCAACATCTTGAAATTTCATGGAACATCTTCCAACACACACATCACCAATGTCATCCATTGACGCCACATGGTGAGCAGTAAATGGTGCCAACATTGAAATTTCTTCAAATTGTCCTTGTATGCATTGAAATTTGACATGGTTAGATGAAACACATACCTTGAAGGTATGTGAGGGTTTCAAGACACGATGCCTGACCTCCTTGCATAATCTTCGACATCCTCCGTGTTTGCATGAACCTTCATTATGCGGTCTCATTTTCATCACTCGTCATTCCCATCTACACAATATTGGTTGGAATTCTATTGAAATGTCATGGAATTTCTTCCAACATGCCCATCTGCAATATCATCAACCGACCCGACATAGTGAGTAGTGAATGGAGCCAATGTTGAAATTTCTTCAAAATGTGACTATATGCATTGAAATTTTACATGGTTAGACTAGGCAACTGCATTGACGGTATGGGAGGGTTTTAAGACTCGGTGAAATCACTGAGATTGGATATTCATGTTTTGATATGAAATAGGAAACTAAAATTGAGCTTTAATTTATTAAATTTTCACCTAATTCTAGGCGATTAAAATCTTTTATTTTGTTTAATTGTCTTATGTTTAGTTCTTAATAAAACATAATAAAAAATTAAGCCAAAATTAAAATGAAAAAAATATAAAAATAATGAAGTTATCAAAGTTACTTATTCAAATCATTGTGAGATATGTGCATTAATATTTCATCAACTTTTGTGTCTTCATGAACATATGTGTTGGCAATTTGGTTGTCATTGATGTCAACCTTGATAAATAGGTGAAGTATCATTGATTGATTGGTTTGAGAAGCGTTTTCAATATTAAACATATTGTTATGAAGGTGACTTGAATGTTAATCATTGTCAATATTGGACATAATGTTGTGAAGGTGACTTGAATGTCAAACATTGTCAATACTGGACATAATGTTATGAAGGTGACTTGAATATCAGTAGAAATATAATATTGACTAATATATTGTATGATCTTGATACACTCATCGTATATTGTATAAGGTTGAGATTGTTTCATTAACATCCATGCAAAAAAGAATAAATTGTGAAGAAATTGTCTAGATAAAAAGGGTAAATGTATAATCCAATAGGGATCCATACAAATCACAAATAAATAAGTTAATACGACATGGTTCATTAAAAGTGATTCAGAAAATCTCAATTGAAGAAGAGTCCAGAGATGAGATAGAATGTCAATGGTGGATGATTTGTGAGGTAGCATTGACACCATCGAGTCACAAATCGAGTCGATTCAAATAACAATAAGGTTGACTATCTAGAAGTTGATCGAATGCAAGACGAGTCGAAAACAAGTTGACCGACTGCAAGCTTGCAGATTGGAGGAAGTTGGAGAACACAAGTCAATCAATTTCAAGACGATTCGAAGATAAGTCGACTAACTAAAGGTCAAAGTCGAAGGAAAATTGAGTCAGGAAATACAAGTCGTCCAATGCAATTCGAGAAGACCAAAGTCGAATTTCTCAAGTCAGTTTTCTTTCAAGTTGAGTCGAATCAAGAAAGAAGTAACATAAAGGTTCAAGTTGAAGAAAACTTAAATACAGGTCAGGTCGAGGCTGAAGAAAGATGGGTCAAATAGAATTGAAATACTCAAAGTCAAAATTCATCCTAGTTGAGTCGATGAAAAAGATGTTTGTCAGTCCAATGAGGAAGAAAATATGAAAGAGGGTGTGACAAAGTCAAATATTTAGTGACTAGCAGTTGAGAGGTAACCGATTGATCTGGATTCAGGAGTGGAATGAACTGATTAACAGACTGAATACAATAAACATAGAGATATGAAGAACACCACATCTATCTAGTGAACAATATCTTCTATTGAATAGATGAAATAGGCTGAAACTGTAAAACTGTAGAAATGAAACACTTACTTGAATGGTGGTATCTATCTCTGAGAAAAGATGAGGATGCTACGTGCATCCATTTGAGCAAAATTATTACAGTGAGGCTCCAGAGGACTTTTTGATATTACTCATGAATTTTAAAACCCTAGACATCCAAAAACCTAACCCTAGGAGATGAAACACCAAACGTTATGTGGGCCTTTATGGTTAAGTTGGTACCTCAACTTCTTGGGGTTGTAAATTTTGTATACAAGCTCTGTTTTAGGTGCATGATAGACCATTGGAAAGGTATTTTATAGACCTACACATTACACCATCAAAATTTGACTTTGTCTTCAATTTAAATGTGGCAAGACAAAAAAACAATGTTTAGGGCCCCAAAACGGGCCTGGAAGTACATCAAGATGTTTTGACATGAAAAAATACAAAATAAGCCAGTTGGATTAGGTGGAAGGGCACCAGTATCCACCTGGAAGATGTGTAGGGCTTAACACGACCCTGGAATCGTATAACCCACAATTACAAAGAAGTACAGAAGAACGTGATGAACTAAAAACTGTCAAGAGGAGTCAGTTGGAATAGGTGGGTGGCCACCAATATCCACTTGAATCAGTCCTCCCACGTTAGGAAGAAATGGTATTCATTGCATTGAGTTTCCCCATTAGGTGAGGAAACTTCTACTGAATTTGGCCCTCGGTGAGCCACTTTCCTTGGTGTAGGAATTGCCCTGCCTTGACAACCCGATAAAGATGGATCTTTTGTTGGTGAGTTCCCTTAACCTGTGTGTCCATTATTTGATCAGTGGATGTTTGTTCCATGCACACAGGTTGAGATCTATTGGTGTCATATGTTCTTGTATCTCGGAGGTGTCCAATAATTGTGGAAAATATGGCCGAAAGAGGTTCACATTATTCTACATAGTCTGTGAAGAGGTAGAAGATCAAGGATTGGAATCGCCACAGGATCTAGATCTAGAAGAGTCTACTCCAACAATGTCTTGTCTTACATTGGATGGAATTAGTACTCCATAAAACCTCAAGATACAATAATTTATCAAAAACAAAAAGGTAACAATATTGATTGATTCTGGTAGTACCCATAATTTCATCAATTACAAATCATCAAAATATCTCAATGTCTTTGTATATCCCGCACCAGATTTTCAAGGAATGATTGTCGATGGAGGTACCATAAAGTTTCCAAGAAAATTCCATAGTACTAATCTCAATATGGGGGATTATTATCTACATAGCCCCATGATTTCTATCCAAATGTGGGACGCTTATGTTGTATTAGGGGTTCAAATGTTACAATCATTGGGAAAAATAGCCCTTAATTTTCAAGATCCTTTCATTATATTTTTCTCAAATGGAAAGGAAATTGAGCTTAGAGGTATATAAGGGAAACCCTCTCAAATTATAAGCTCTAATAGCATGACAAAATTACTCAAAAAGGGACATTAAGGTCTAGTTGCACAAATATGCTCACTTGATGTTCGAATATATATACCCTTTGTTCCATTATACCTCCAAATAATTATCAACAATCATTCCAAGGTATTTGGTGAAATTCCTAAGGGTTTTCCACCTGCTGAAGACCATGACCATGCTATCCATTTGAAACTAGAAAGTGTGCCACCAAAAATTAGGCCTTACAAGTATCAATATGCACAGAAGGGTGAGACTGAGTGTATGATCTAGGAAATGTTATAGTTTGGAAACATTCATCCTTGCCAAAGTTTTTTCTCTTCACCAGTGATGATGGTTACAAAAAATGATGGCTCATGGTGTATGTGCCTAGATTATAGACAAATCAAAAAAATGACCATTAAAGATAAGTTTCCTATTCCTGCCATTGATGAATAATTAGATGAATTGCATGGACAAAAAATTCTTTACTAAGTTGGATCTTCATTCGAGATATCATCAAATCATAATGAGGCAAAAAGACATTCCTAAAACATCTTTTAGGACACATGAAGGTCACTATGCTATTTTAGTTATGCCATTTGGACTTACTAATGCACCTTCAACATTTCAAAGCTTGATGAATTATATTTTCAATCCCTTAGAAATTTGTGTTAGTATTTTTTGATGACATACTAATCTACAACAAATCTTGGGAAGAACATGTACAACATGTTGACAGAGTATTACAATTATTGGAAGATCAACAACTTTATGCAAATCCTTCCAAGTGTGCCTTTAGGGTTCAACTAGTGGAATATTTGGGTCATATTGTATCTCATGAAGGTGTAAAAGTGGACCCTAACAAAATTAAAGCTATGAGGGAATGGTTGATTTTCCAAACCTTGAAGAAATTTAGAGGATTCTTAGGATTAACATGTTATTATCTCAATTCTATCAAGAATTATGGTCAAATAACAAGAACTCTAACAAACTTATTAAAGAAGGAATATTTTTCTTGGACCGAAAAAGAAACCAAATCTTTTGAAAAACTTAAGGAGGATATGTGTACTACTTCCATCCTGGCCACACCGGACTTTACAAAAACATTTATTGTTGAGTGTGAAGCCTCGGGCCATGGACTTGGTGTAGTTTTAATTCATGAAGGAAGGCCCCTTTCCTTTGAAAGCATCCAACCTAAAGGAAAAAACTTAATCAAACCCATTTTTTAAAAATAAATGATGGCCATACTACATGCAATTCATAAATGGATCCCTTACCTAATAGGAAGACACTTCAAAGTAAAAACAAATATTGATAGTTTGAATTACTTCTTGGAGTAATGATTATCTTTATAAGAGAAACAAAAATGGGTCACAAAGATGGTATGTTATGAATTTTAAATTATATACAAAAAGGGAAAACATAATGTTGTGGCAGATGCCCTTTCAAGGAAAGAAGAAGAAACAAATGGTTCATTATGTGATATTTCTATTCCACAATCTGATTGGGTGGAAGAAGCAAGGATAGAATGGAAGTAAGATAAAGAGGTATGAAAGGTCATTCAACAAGTACATGAGGACCCCATTTCACTAGATAATATTTTATGGAAGAATGATTTTCTATGGTATAATGATCACCTATGTTTATGCAATAGTTCCAAACTCAAACAGAAGGTCATTATGGAATTCCACACATCTCCTCTAGGAGGATGGCACAGACCCGCCCTCTCCTTCACTTCTCTCCTCAAAGGATTCTCGACCTCCCAGTCTAAGATCGTTCGATTGCTTGAGTCAGATTGACTCTTTGGTTCCCTGCCGGAACCCAATGCAACTTTCATAGGTCCCTCTTTCTCCAAAGCACAGGTTCTATCAGAGCCACAACTCTTTCTTGGCATCTTTAAAGAAATTTAGCCATGGGCGCTAGCTCTCTATGCTAGGCCCCTTCACCCATGTGACCTCGATCTATGTCTTGGGGCTAAAACTTGAAAGGTGCTTCGGACTTCAGGAAAACTCCTATTTCCTCGAACTTTGAATGGATGAACACAACTGGTGCGAGGATCAATAGTCCCTGTCACTTCTTAGATCAACGATGATGATCTATTTTAGACTCCGACCTTCAGGAGTCTTTCCACTATGCTCTCATTTTTCTTCTGGAGCACCACTTCTCCGAAATATGTGGATCTCCTCCACGTGTTCCTCTAGATCTAACAGTCCAGATTCACTCCACTCTTCGTGACTTTGTGAATATTACCCTTTTCTCTACACAAACATACCGAAGTTCCTTCTCGTGAACTTTTGGATCTCTCGCCACCTATATCCTAACCATGGGAGACCTACAAATTGGCTTCGGGACTTTGACAAGTCCTCACTCCTGTGCTCAATTATCACTTCACCTCACAGTCCGAGACTTGACTGTACTCGACCTTTTGCATTCCTTGTAGCGAATCTGTGCACATTGAGGCTAATTATTTTGAGCTTTTTCTTGGTTTGAACCTTTAAGGTTCACAGTCGTTCTGCGTCCTCCAAAGACTTTGTGGTGCCCTCTTGACAAGTCGATACTCTTCCTCCCGATCTTGTAAGAGGAACTTACTTTTTCTTTGGCGCACTCCTTGCACTCAATTAATCCTTCATATGGCTTCCCACAACACTTATCCACTTATCTAGGTGTTGGCCTAATGCACTCCTTGCACATATATTCTCTCCTCTTTCCTGAAATCATTTACGTTTACCAAGGCAATTCCTACCTCCATCTCAGTGCATACTTGTAGAGCTTCTCTCCCTCAGAGTGTTTAGTAACTCTAGAGTTTCCTCAAATTTTCCAACACTCCAGACCTATTGGTTCTGTGCACACTTGCAGTTGCTCAATTCCCTCCTAGCAGAGTCCTAGAGAGTGTTGAAAAAATCTATTCTATGATTACTCCTATGCAAAATTTTCCTCCAACGTATTCAACAACCTTGAGGTTCTCCTCTGAGTAGGTGAATTATCCTGGTGTTCCCTCCTAGCACATTCTCCTCTGACTCGAAAGAGTTTAGATACACACTCCTTGTGTCGGCTCATAGAGTTTCAACACTCTGTTGCACACTCCTTGCACTTAGCCTAAAGAACCCAAATATAATCCAACAAACTCATAGATAGAGGATTATATATCTATCCTCGTAGTTGAAATCTAACACACACATCTACAGCATAAACATACATACATGACATTCAGAAATAAACATCCATCACACAGGAATTTGCAAACAATGGAATCTGTTCTTTTGCATTCATAACAGAATGTCAATTACAATGTAGGATTTCAGACTGCAACTGAGTCTCGGCTGTCAAATCTCCTCTCCTTTTCTTACAATATTTTTCAATTGATGTTCAACCGCCTCTCAACAACCTCTATTGGGTATACCATACAAATATTTATACAAGAGGGGCTCGACGAGCTTTCCCTCCAAGCTACACTAGTGTTGTCTAATCACCATTCAAATGCCTATCTATTGAGGCAGATTACAATGAGCTGAAATATAGTCCGAATCAGATCTAGATCCCTCCTACTATTAGCCACTTAACGAGACCTCATCTACAACCTGTGCGAAAGAACGACTTATCTCTTACAACTTGAAAACATTCAATTGTCTTAATTACATTTAAATCCTGAGGGGAAAATGAGAGTGTTCGCATCTCTCCCTTCTTTGAATGCACACCAACATGCTAGATAGTTGGCATGTGTTGAGGTGGAGCGATGTTCCTGCATCATACCCCACTGCTGCAAAAATTCATGAGCTCCTTCTCATGAGCTTCCCAGCTCTTTTGAAATCCTCCTGGGTCCCAAAATTTCTCCTAGAGTTGTCCTCTTGCTCCTCTGCTTTGCTGCTTTTGCTGCATCCCTGCTACTCTCGTAGATGCTCCTCTGTTAAGCTTCCTCTTGCTGACAACATATTTTGTTGACTTCAACATCGGCTCTCTTATCTCCTCTATGACCTCTTCCAGATGTTCTATTGGTTGTATTTTCTTATGCAGTCTGCTCAGCTGCATCTCCTCATGTCGGTCAATGAAGAAAGCAACCTAGTCCCCCATGTTACCTTCATCTCTTATGGCGCTGACTGGCCACTCTATTGTAGACTCCAACTCTGCAAACTCATCAATGAGTTGCTTCTCAGCTATCTCCTCTGAGAGATTAACTTATGTCATCCCCTCTTGCACTGGTTCTGAAATATCCCTGATCCCGCTGATCGAGATATTTGCTACTGATCTATTATTCTGTCTTGAAGATTTGATACACTGGGGGTTTCTAGATGCGTTTTAGTTGTATGTTTGAGATCTTGATGGTTATTGCATGTGCATGTGGGTTATTGCATGTGCATGTTGGTTATTGCATGTGCAGGTTGCATATTTATGGTTTAAACAACATATAAAGCATGCATGCAGAAGTAAAGAACATCAAATGCCCAATATCATGTATAATACGGTTTGAGCATGGAAATACAATAGCCTACTGTATATATAGAATATAAACATCAGCCAGATCTCATGGATTAGTACTGGAATACAATCAAATAACATAAAAATACCCATGATCAGAAGATGATAGCAGACCTTATGCATGCATGGATAGATTGACAAAAATATGCGATTCCGACGAAGTATGGTAATCACTACCAGCTGGAAAACTCATCTGGAAGTACAGACCATCGAAATACACTAGAAATTGCTCCAAAAGAAGTGCCTAGGCCTCTAGACTGAAATGGGTGAGTGTCGAATCTCGAATCTGGTCTCTAAGGCACTGGATCTAAACCCCTGGGGGGTTTGCACCCCAAAGGATTTCACCAATGGAATCTGCTGTTATATGGCTCAAAACAATTGTTTTGCCAAATAAGGAAATGGGTCAGAAGGATTTGTCTAGATCTTCTTTGAAACTCTGCATGCAACACCAAATGTTTGTCTGGAAGAGCTGCACCCTAACTAGATGAATGAGTCAATCTACAAGATCCACTGTCAGAATCTAATGATAGATGGCTCAATAGAAGCACCCTGGCTGGATCTCAAATGGGTTGGAAGGAAACTGCAATCTGGATACGGATCTTATGCAGCTCTCCAAACCCTCAAACTAACTTGCGCCCTCACTGGCTGAGCTATGCACTCTGTAATGGATAGTCCTGAAAAGTATGGTGAAATACCTGGATGGTATCTTCGATGGGATAGGGTGTGTATGTCAACACCGAAACCGATCAATGGTAGTGGTTTCTTCCAAAAATCCACAAAACAGTAAGGTCGGCTCTCCTTCTCCTCTAGGAACTCTCAGCATCAAATCATCACAATGCATAGTAAGGAATTAGGTCAAATTCCTCCCTTTATACCTTTCCCAATATAATTCACCATTGACCTCACTTAATCTAGGCACTTTTCCGCTTAAAGTGATTAATTAATTAATTAAGTCCCCCTTTAATACCTTTTCATTCTAATTCTTTGTTGACTTAGGCTTAAGTGACTTTTCCTAAGTATTTTGGCTTAATTCATCATTTATCCATGAATTCCTCCTTATTTCTCCATCTTGTTCCCTATTTGTTCCTGACTATAGTTTACGGGAGCATATAGACTACTAAATCACTCCCCGCTGGCCTACTCTTGGGAACCGCACATCACAGTCCTCCCTTCCCAAGATTGCTTGTCCTCAAGCAGCATCAATCCTGGGTGATGTAAGATATGCTCTCCCTCCCATGTGGAATACTCTACTGGAAGACCTGTCCATCTAACCAAGCACTCTCTGATGATCCTGCTCCTCAATCTATGCTCTCTCTGCTCTAGTACCTCCTCTAGCACTAGTTCCAACTGACCCTCCTCATCTAAGGGTGGAAACGCCTCTGAAATGCTAACCTGTTGTCCCACAGCCGTTTTAAGGCAGGAGACATGAAAGACATTATGAATCTTGCTACCTTCTAGTAGCTCTAGCTCATATGCCACCTCACCTATCTTCCCGATGACTCTGTATGGCCCGTAGACCTTCGGCTTCAGCTTCAGCTTCTCTACTCCGCTCCTCTTCAAGGAGGATTGTTGGTATGGCTGTAATCACAGAAAAACCAAATCCCCTACCTCAAAAATACGCTCAACTCTGTGTCGTTCTGCATATATATTCTACTGATTTTGAGCAGACTGCAATTTCTCCCTTACTGATTGAAGAATCCTCTGACTCTCCTCCACCTGATCCTTGGTTCCCGGGACTCTGCTGTCCCCAAACATAGTCTCTATAAAGGAGGGTGCATCGTATCCATACAATGCTCTGAACGATGACATCTTGATAGACATATGGTAAGTTGTGTTGTAGCAATACTCACCCATATGTAACCATCTCACCCAAGTGCGTTGTTGCCCCCCACATAGTTCCTCATATACCCTTCCACCCATTTGTTGACGATATTTTTCTGCACATCTGTCTGTGGGTTATAGGTGGTACTCGTGGCTAGCTCTGTGTCTGTCAATCTAAAAAGCTCTTGCCAAAATGCGTTGATGAAGCACGCATCCCTATCATAGACTATCTGCCTGGGTAACCCATGCAACTAGAATACCTTCCTAAAAAACAACTCTGCTACCTGTATGGCCTTGTAGTCTGTGGGTATGGCGAAGAAATGTGAAAATTTGGTCAGTCTTTAGACAACCACAAATATACAGTCCTTGCCCTACACTCTAGGGAGGCCTGTAATGAAATCCATGGAAATGCTCTCCCATTTCTTCTTTGGAATGGGTAGAGGTTGTAGTATCCCTGTGGGGTGTGTCTGCTTGGACTTGTTCTGTTGACAAGTCATGCACTCTCGTATGTGTTTCAACACATCATCGTTGAGACCCTTCCATGAGAATCTCTCCCTGATCTGCCTATATGTTTTGAAGTACCCTTGATGCCCTGTTGTAGGCGAATCATGACATACCTTCAGAATTTTCCCCTTTAGGGTGGATTCTGTAACCAAGTANCGACCTGGCTAGCTCTATATGTTTTGAAGTACCCTTGATGCCCTGTTGTAGGCGAATCATGACATACCTTCAGAATTTTCCCCTTTAGGGTGGATTCTGTAACCAAGTAGATTCGGTCCTTGTAGAAACTGACATCATCAAGAACCTGGTATCTATCATCAATCACTTGTCCGTCCATCACCTCACAAGCAAATTTGTTTTTCGATTATTCCACCAACAAATGAGCTTTCCAATCTGTACAAATGTCCATCATCAAACATCCTGCTAGCCTCCTAGACAAGGCATATGCCACGATATTCCTTTTTCCCTTGACATACTCAATTTCAAATTCAAAGGCTTGGATCTTTGAGACCCACTTCTGCTACATCTCACTGAGGTCTTTCTGATCAAGGAAATACTTGAGACTGTTATGAGCAGTGTTCACTACAAACCTGTTGCCAACCAGATACTGCCTGAATTTGGTTAAGGCATGCATGATTGCTAGCATCTCCTTGTCATAAATATGATAGATTCTCTCTGAATCATTGAGTTTTCTACTCTCAAACACAATGGGGTGGCCCCCCTGCATCAAGAATACTCCAATCCCCACCCCTGATGTGTCGCACTCTAAGACAAATGACTGCAAAAAGTATTGAAGGGATAGAACAGGGCATGTGCTCATAACCTCCTTCATTTTGTTGAATGTCTGTTGTGACTCCTCTGTCCAATGAAAAGCACCCTTCTTGTTCAAGTCTGTGAGTGGTGCTCCCAACTATGAAAAATCCTTGACAAACCACCTGTAGTAACTGCATAACCTAAAGAATCCTCTCTGCTCCATGAGATTCTTGGGCATTGGCCAATCCACAATGGCCTTGATCTTTTCCTGGTGAACCTGTACTCCCTGCCCACTGATGATATGCCCCAAGTACAATAGTTCCCTCATGCCAAATTCACATTTGGATTCCTTGGCATATAAAGATTGTGCCTGCGTAATATCCAATACCTTCCCCAAATGTGCTAAATGCTCATCCCATGTCTTGTTGTAGATCAATATATCATTGAAGAATACGAGAAGGTATTTCCTCAACTGTCCTCTAAACATATGGTTCATGCAAGACCGGAAAGTGGTTGGTGCATTGGTCAGTCCAAACGGCATGACAAAGAACTCAAAGTGTCCAAAATGGCATCAGAACGCTGTCTTCTCAATGTCTTTCTCCCTGATGTTGATCTGATGGTATCCTGAGCATAGATCAATCTTAGTGAAGAAGACTGCCCCATGTAACTCATCCATTAGCTCATATATGCGTGGAATGGGGTAACGATTCTTGATCGTTTTCTTGTTGAGCACTCTGTAATCGATGCACATCCGTAACGTGCCATCCCTCTTCAGTACTAGGACGACTGAAGATGCAAAAGGACTCATGCTAGGCCTGATGTGTCCCATAGCAAGCAATTCTTTGATTTCTTTCTCAATTTTATCCTTAAATTTCTTGGGGTTCCTATAGGTGCTGTAATCACCGGTGTAGCCCCTGCCTCTAACTCAATCATGTGCTCAAAACCCCTGTCTGGTGGTCTCCCTAGTGGTATCAGCCCAAATACTGGCTCATAATGTCCCAGAAGCTCTCTTATCTATGGATGGTATTGCTCCCTAACCTATGAATCCTTTCACGTGGTTATCAAACACTCTGTTGCGTAAGCCACATCACCGTGACGAAAGATCCACTACATCCTCTTTGTCGATACTGTTGGAGGTGCCCCTGTAGACATGCCTCTCAACACAACTCTCGATCCACTGGCATCTGTGAAGCTCATGGTCAACGTCTGATAGTTGAACCCAATCTCCCCAAATGAATATAACCAGTGTACCCCTAACACGACATAAGTATCTGATAGGTCAACTACATAGAATGTGTTAGTCAGGGTGTAGTTTCCTAGTTTGACCTTTAAGTCAGGGATCATGTCCAAGCATGTCATCATGTATCCATCAGCCACTGCCACATGGAATCCCTCAAACTCCTCTGTGCGTAACCCCCTCCTGGCTACTAAGGATGCATCCATGAAGTTTTGGGTGGCCCCACCATCAACTAAAGTTGGAATGCATTGCCCTTGTACAAGCCTGCCCTTGAGCCTAAGAGTGTTGTACCTGGGTACTCCTGAAAGGGTGGCTATGGTTCCCCCTTTCAACTCTTTACGAGGTTTTTCCTCCTCCTAGGGTTGTTCCCTTGCAGGTATCTGAGGTTTCTTCGGTTGGTTCTCTGGCTCATAAGTGGTCTTAGTCTCTGAATCATTGTTTGTTGGTGCCTGAATGTCCTCATCCTCCTCCTCACTGCCTGATTCCACTTCAATATAGTGGATTTGTCCCTTCCCCATGCATCTATGCTTGGGGACCCAAGGGTCTCTACAGGAGAGGCAAAGATTCTTCCTCATCAACTCCCGTCGCGTATCATCATCCAACTTGGACTTGCCCTTCCATTCCCTTAGAATATTCTTCTGATCCTTGTCTCTCTGTGGTACAAAGGGTTTGGTGAAGGGTTTGGTTTTTGGCACTAAATCGGCCAAATATCTAGTGCGTCGGATGGCATCCTGCAAGGTATGAGGCTGATAAGCCTTCACCCATCCTCTCAAGGGTTTTTTGATTCCTTCTATGAATAGCATGACCAATCGGGGCTCAGATATGTCTGTCACTGCCATTGCTACCCTCTGAATCTCTAAGATGAATGCCTTTGTTGTGCTAGTTTGTCCCAATTGGGCTAGATCTCTAAAATTGATCTCTGGATCCCTCCTATCAAATCTATCCATGAGTCTCTTTGTGAACTCTCTATAGGAGGTGATGTGATTGTGACCCAATGTCACCAATCCGTGATACCACCACTCGTGTGCCTCACCCTCCAAGTGTAGGGTAGCAAAACTGATGGCCTCTGACTCGGTCATCTGGTTGAGCTTGTAGTAGGTGTCTCATTTTTGTACCCAAGATCTGGCTATGCATTTGGACGATCCATCAAAAGAAGGTATGGTGAGTTTACCAAATTTTTGGATGAATTCAATGTTATGGCCCTGCTGTTGCTGCCCTCCCCTTTGTGGCTCTCTTGGATGGTACCTGATTCTGAGTCCACAATACTCGACTAAGGTCATATATTGATGAAAGTCATGGCCCAAGGCTACATACTCTCTCCAATACTCTGCAATGTCCTTTGCATGAGTGGGCAGTCTTTGTGTTATCGGTATCTGTGCTGCTACCGGGGATGCCCTTTAGAAATTGGGAAACAATGGACGTCGAATCCTACTCGCAAAGGTCTATGTGTGAGTGGGTGACTGGGGTCTACTGCCTACCCCTGAGTTCCCATGTGCTACATGAGGGGCTTGTGTGCCTAGGATGTATACCATAGCCAGTCTATCCGCTACCTGAGCCAAAGACTGAGACATGGTCTATTGACTAGATAGCATATCACTGATAACCTACATGAAGGCTACGTCTGGATCCACGGGGGCCTTACCACTGCCCCCTGGTCGCTCATATTTGTCACCTAGCCTCCTCTCTTTTTTGCGCTCGGCCTCACGCTCTTCTCTTCTCTCTACTTCTTTGTGTGCCTCTTCCTCTTCCTCTGAACTGGGAGGGAAGGGAGGAAAGTTAGGCCTATACCTTATTTCCCGGTGCCTATTGTAAGTGACATATTCATGACCTACATTCTCATGACCATCTGGTTCTTCTGTTGTATTCATTGTCTTTAGTCACAGGCTGGCAGGACTAAAACTATGATACCACTGAAATATCCATGATCTCTCTGATCAAGATATTTGCTACTGATCTATTATTATGTCTTGCAGATCGGATACACTGGGGGTTTCTGGATGCGTTTCAGTTGTATGTTTGAGATCTTGATGGTTATTTCATGTGCATGTGGGTTAGTTCATGTGCATGTTGGTTATTGCATGTGCATGCTTCATATTTATGGTTTAAACAACATATAAAGGATGCATGTAGAAGTAAAGAACACCAACTACTCAATGTCTCGTATTATACGGTTTGAGCATGGAAATACAATAGCCTACTGGAAATATAGAATATAAACATCAGCTAGATCTCATGGACCAGTACTGGAATAAAATCAAATAACATAAAAATACCCATGATCAGAAGATGATAACAGATTTGATGCATGCACGGATAGATCGACGAAAATATGTGATTCCGCCGAAGTACGGTAACCAATACTAGCCGGAAAACTCATCCGGAAGTTCAAACCATTAGAATACGCTGGAAATTGCTTGAAGACTGAAATGGGTGAGTGACAGATCTAAAATCTGGTCTCTAAGGCACTGGATTTGGACCCTGTTATAAACCTAAATTGCACCACACATGCTTACCTGGCATCAGGAAAAATCATATCCCTTCTTTGCCAAAAAATACTAAACAACTCTTCTAAAAAATCCATTTTTAAAAGTACACACTAGCAGGCCGACTACATCCCGCGTGTATCAAAAAGTACATGCTAGCAAGCCCACTACAGCCCGCGTGTACCTTCAGAATCACAAAAAAAAGGAAAGTTGCCAACGGGACAAAAAGTTATGGGTCAGTTAACTGAAACTCCTGGCCATGCATGGCCGAGGGTTCGTCCAAAACCCTAGCTTTATCTAGCCTATAAAAGAAGGGGTAGGGGTACCATTTGGAGGAGGAAAAATATAGCGAAGAAACTCTGCCCATTTTTGTAATCCATTGTCCCAACCCTTTAGCCTTTCCTCAAGCCAAAGGATAATTAACGCAAAGTAGTTGGAGGACAAAGAAGAGGAGCCCAGGATCAGGTTCAAGGAGCGGTGGCCGGTCTTGACTTTGATTGTAAGTTGATTCATTTTCATTAATAAAAAAAATACTTTTCCCGTCCCAATGCACGAGTTATCTATGATTTGATGAATTGGTGTTTGATTTCTAACCCTTGAGTAGGAAAGTAGCATGCATGCGTAGTTGGTATTTGTCTTGATTGCAGGTTATCTGTGGAAGGAGCAGCACAAGCAAGTGGTCAAAGCGCAACGGGGGATCTACATCAAACGCCGGTAAAAAGGTTAGTGATTCTCTTCATGTAGTTACTGTGAAAGAGGGGTTTTAATCTTGGGTTGTAGGTTAAAAGTAATTTATTTTCGGTCAACATCTGCATGCAAGCCCGACCCTAGTTTGCTAGTCCGTAGGGTATTTTTCCCAACAACAGAATTGGTGACTCCACTGGGGAAGATACTCTTTAGGGTTTCCGGATTTAGTTGAGTTTTTTGGGTAGATTAAAAAGATTAGATTTTCTGTTTCTTTGCCTGTCTTTTTCTGTAAATTCTGAGCGAGTAGGGAGCCTGGTTCTTCATACCAGTTTTCCCTGACTTCTACTTGACAGTAGTTGCCAGGACATACAGAGGTACACACAGCCTGCATGTGTGTACCCGCACCCTAACCTCTTACAGCCCGCGTGTGAACGCTAGATGTAGAGGTTTCAGTAGCGTGTAGGAATTCAAAGAAATTTAATAGGAAATCCTCCTCTTCCCTATCAGAACTATACATTCTCAGGGGGTTTTCTGGAATCTTATCTGAGTCTTGCTGGTTCACGATCCTGTCTCAGTTTGTCTTTTAGTGTCTTGTTATTCCTTGCAATTATTTTTCTTTTCTGTTAGAAAAAGCATCCAAGCCTTCATGGGACCCTGGTTGTCAATACCAGAGGCCTCTTCTTGGTCTGGGCTTCCTATTTTTATTTTTTTCTTAAGAATTATACATACACGTGGCCTATACAAGGTCAGACCGTGTGTACACACATCCTGTTTCAACTCAGCACGCATTCGCAGGCGTGTTGTTTTAGTGACAGTAGCGTGCTTGACAGGCTACTCTTTGTTTAGGGTGGGGCAGTCATCCCCTCCTTTGATGAGAAGTATTCCTCTCAGGTGTTTGAGTCTAGGGTTGAACAGTCAGTAGGTTAGGTCATCTTACCCTTAGCCTGCTTTTTCTCAGTTGATAGTTGCACAGAAAATATAAAAAAAAAATACTTTGCTTTATGGTTTTTAGGAAAGCTTAAGAGTCTCTGTTTTCTTTATTGCATTGTGTGTCTTTGCTTTGATTCTTTACGATTTGCGCTTTAAGCCAGAATTTGTTTTCTTGGTTTTGTGCTTGTCAGTATTTTCCCTTTGTTGCTTTATTTAGCACTTAAATAAAAAAAGAAAAATCTCTTTTCATTTTCTTCTTTGTTTGAAGAGTGTGTTTCTGCATCATTAGCTAGGGAGAAGTCTTTATTTCGTAAGTTTTTGCAGTGCATTTAGAGCATAAGTAGCTCATAGTCGAGCAAAATTTCTTTATTTTTGCTGCATAAAATCTTAGAAAAATTGAAAAGAAAAAGAAATCTTTCTTTGTGAAAAGTTGCTGAAAATTTTGCATTTAGTAAAAGTCTTTTGTTTCCAGTTTCTTTTTTCATTCATTTTGTTTTCATCTTTACACACCATCAGTTTCACTTCCAGACCCTTTGACGTAAGAAAAATCCTTAAAAGCAACAATAATTTAAAAACTATTAGACTTTTTGTTTGTAGGGTTCACAAACTAGTTCAGGTCTAGGGCCTTGGATTAGGTTGGAGAGGAAACTCTCCAAGGCCATTCAAAACCAAACATCAGAGTCTGTGGTAGGGAGTGTAGAAGTTCAGTTTCGTGGAAGTTATCTGGGACCCCCCTCTAACACAGGGGATAAACACGAGGTCGCGTGCAGAAAGGTAGCGGAGATAACCCCTCCAAAGCCGGACCAAGCGTAGTGGAGAACACATATCGAGGGCTTGTTTTGGGATTCCATCGTTTTCATTTGCCACGAGGCTTCATGGGTCTCGAATCCATTTGAGGTCCTCAGTTGTCTTCTGGACCATTTTCTTTCGATACCCTTGACAGGTTTCGGGCTTGATACCCTGCTCATTGTGGTCTACCCGACTTTCGACTGTACCCGCCTGGTGACTCTTCGCGTGCTGGCAACCTAGTTTCCAATCTTCTTAGGGACATACACAGGTGACTGCGGGGGTATACAGTGGTACCTAGGACAAACATCAGGCCATGCTTTGCAGAGTATACCCAGAGGGTGCTTCCATTTTCAAGTTGCACTTGCATCGGTAAGTTGCTCTAGTGTTGGTTGTTGTAACTATTCTTCCAACTAGTTCATTGTTTTCTTGTCTTATCTCTTAGGGGCTTATGTTTAGTGTGTGTTACTGTTTGAATGTGTAGAATACCTTAGCGTGTCTTGGATATTCTCACACAGTGGAGGATCTAAGCTCCGTCAGTCATGAAGGCTTCTGGGCCTGCCGCTGGTTATACTGGAGCCACCCCTGCCACCATTGAGGTGGAAGCTAGACCATCAAGGGTCTTTTGAAGCGACTGGGTTACAAACCATTGTGCCCGAACAAATCCCGGAGGAATCAACCACCAATATTGGCTAAGTTAAAACCCTAACCACTGATACCTGGCCATCGGTTATTGTACCAATCCAATTTTACGAACGCCTGTCAGTGCCTCACATAGCTATGGAAACAAACGTTGTTACTTCCTCTGGGAACTCTTCCATTCCCACCACAGTTGCTACCATAGGAGAAGCATCTCCTAACTTGTCATCATCGGTCTGAGCCACCATGGTCTCGGCCACAACTACGTCGCACAGTGGACCGATCCCGTCTATCGCAGCAGCCACAACTCCCTTCACACCTAGTGTGATAGGCCCTCCATTTTCATATGGTATGCCTAGTTCGGGTACAATTCCTGCACTCACTTACTCCACTTTACATACTTTGGGTCTTGGGGAAGGGAGATCTAACGCTCCTCTGCAAGGTCAACTTGGGGGCACTCCTGTCCCTTTTAACACTTTTCCTTACGCTGGAGGTCATATCTCTCCTTCGTCCCCTTCGCTTGGTGGTCTGCATCAGCAGTCCACCGGGCAGCCTACACACACTAGTTTATTTGGAGCCGGGAGTCAAGGAACACCTGCACACAGTATGCCGGTAGGTTCATCACCGTTTGTTTGGAACGGGACATTTGGTAACAACACTTTCACATCCACTGCTTTCCCATCTGGGGGCACTCCCATTTTTGAACAGTCTACTCTGGCGCAGGGTACTATTCCTGCGTCGGGGGCACATATAGCAGGACCTTGGAACTCAGGACAAGGATCCATTCCCTCCTCTGGAATGTAGTTTTGGGGTAATTGTTTCCACAGTCAATGGAACCCTGGACAGACTACTATGCCTCTCCCATCAGGACCGGCATGGGGTAATCCTTCCCAAAGTCCTTCAAACACGATGAATGCCCAAGATCCTATGTCATTTATGGGAAATCAGCCGATGATGTCTCCATAGATGAAAAATCCTTATGCTGGTCAGGGCCATGGTTTCTACCAGAATCTAGGCCAGCAGCCAAACTTTTCCTGGCAACCTAGTGCCAGTCAAACTCCAAGACCCTTTTTCCCAGGCTATCAGAAACAACCCAAACTACCATTCCTGGCGACATTACACTTGCTAGATTTGACAAGGTTGTTAAATGATCCTATTTGTCATGATCCACGTTGGCCTCCTATGCCAACGAAGTTGCGTTCGGACATTCCAAAGTTCGAGGCCAAGCCTAATGAAGATCTAGGTGATCATGTGACTACCTTCCATCTTTGGTGTTCATCTAACTCATTGAAAGATGACTTTGTACAGTTGCGATTGTTTCAACGCACTCTTATCGGGAGTGCCGTGAAATGGTACATCGAGCTCGACCACTCAATATACTCTTCCTTTGGCAAACTAGCGATGGCCTTCCTTAACCATTTCCAGTTACCTGTGAGATACAACGCTGGCACAGAGCTTCTTGCCAATTTCAAACAGACAACAGTGGACCATATCTCTGATCATATCCGAGAGTGGAGACGCTAGAAGAGTCTAATCAAAGTACCAGTCCCACCAGCATTCTTGCTTGAGTGGTTCCTTAAGTCTCTGGTCCCACAATTATCCAAAGACATCGCGACTTCCGGAGTTTTCTCCGAAGAAGATGCCATCATGAGGGCTCAACAGTTTGAGTTCATCTATTCTCAGTCTGGTTTATTATACAACATCCTGCCAGATGCACCACGATCGATACTGGATAAAACTAGACA
>JASDQU010241324.1:52683-75862 GCA_032191745.1 Picea mariana
TTATCCTTAAATTTCTTGGGGTTCCTATAGGTGCTGTAATCACCGGTGTAGCCCCTGCCTCTAACTCAATCATGTGCTCAAAACCCTTGTCTGGTGGTCTCCCTGGTGGTATCAGCCCAAATACTGGCTCATAACGTCCCATAAGCTCTTTGATCTGTGGATGGTATTGCTCCCTACCCTCTGAGTCCTTTCGTGTGGTGATCAAACACTCTGCTGCGTAGGCCACATCACCGTGACAAAAGATCCACTCCATTCTCTTTTTCGATACTGCTCGAGGTGCCCCTGTACACATGCCTCTCAGAAGAACTCTCGATCCACTAGAATGTCTGAAGCTCATGGTCAACGTCTGATAGTTGAACCCAATCTCCCCTAATGAATATAACCACTGTACCCCTAACACGACATCAGTATCTGATAGGTCAACTACATAGAATGTGTTAGTCAGGGTGTAGTTGCCTAGTTTGACCTCTAAGTCAGGGATCATGTCCAAGCATGTCTTCGTGTATCCATCAACCACTGCCACATGGAATCCCTCAAACTCCTCTGTGCGTAACCCCCTCCTGGCTACTAAGGATGCATCTATGAAGTTTTGGGTGGCCCCACCATCAACTAAAGTTGTCATGCATTACCCTTGTACAAGGCCCTTGAGCCTAAGAGTGTTGTACCTGGGTACTCCTGAAAGGGTGGCTATGGTTCCCCCTTTCACCTCTCTATGAGGTTTTGCCTCCTCCTGGAGTTGTTCCCTTGCCGGTATCTGAGGTTTCTTTGGTTGCTTATCTGGCTCATGAGTGGTCTTAGTCTCTGAATCACTGTTTTTCGGTGCCTGAATATCCTCATCCTCCTCCTCACTGCTTCATTCCACTTCAATATAGTGGATTTGTCTCTTCCCCATGCATCTATGCCCCCGGACCCAAGGGTCTCTGCAGGAGAAGCAAAGATTCTTCCTCATCAACTCCCGTAGCGTATCATCATCCAACATGGGCTTGAAATTCCATTCCCTTAGAATATTCTTCCGATCCTTGTCTCTCTGTGGTACAAAGGGTTTGGTGAAGGGTTTAGTTTTTGGCACTAAATCCACCAAATCTCTAGTGCGTCGGATGGCATCCTGCAAGGTATGAGGCCGGTAGGCGTTCACCCATCCTCTCAAGGGTTCTGTGAGCCCTTTTGTGAATAGCATGACCAATCGGGGCTTAGATATGTCTGTCACTGCCATTGCTACCCTCTGCAACTCTGAGATGAATGCCTCTGCTATGCTAGTTTGTCTCAACTGGGCTAGATATCTAAAATGGATCTCTAGATCCCTCCTATCAAATCTATCCATGAGTCTCTCTGTGAACTCTCTATAGGGGGTGATGCATTTGTGACCCAATGTCACCAATCCGTGATACCACCACTCGTGTGCCTCACCCTCCAAGTGTAGGGTAGTGAATCTGATGGCCTCTGACTCAATCATCTGGTTGAGCTTGTAGTAGGTGTCTCATTTCTGTACCCAAGCTCTGGCAGTGCATTTGGACGATCCGTCAAAAGAGGGTATGGTGAGTTTACCAAATTTTTGGATGAAGTCAATGTTATGCCCCTACTGCTGCTGCCCTCCCTTCTGTGGCTCTCTAGGACGGTTCCTGAGTCTGAGTCCACAATACTTGACTAAGGTCATATCTTGATGAAATTCATGGCCCAAGGCTGAATACTCTCTCTGATACTCTGCAATGTCCTATGCATGAGTGGGCGGTCTCTGTGTTATCAGTATCTGTGCTGCTACTAGGGATGCCCTCTGGAAATTGGGAAACAACGGACGTGGAATCCTACTCGCAAAGGTATATGTGTGAGTGGGTGACTTGGGTCTATTGCCTGCCCCTAAGTTCCCATGTGATGCATGAGGGGCTTGTGTGCCCGGGATGTCTACCATAGCCATTCTATCCGCTACCTGAGCCAAAGACCGAGACATGGTTCGCTGACTAGCTAGCATATCACTGATAACCTGCATGAAGGCTATGTCTGGATCCACGGGGGCCTTACCACTGCCATCTGGTCGCTCATATCTGCCACCTAGCCTCCTCTCTTCTTCGCGCTCGGCCTCGCACTCTTCTCTTCTCTCTACTTGTCTGTGTGCATCTTCCTCTTCCTATGAAATGGGAGGGAAGGGAGGAAATTTAGGCCTATACCTTCTTTCCCTGCACCTATTGTAAGTGACATATTCATCACCTACGTTCTCACGACCATCTGGTTCTTCTACTGTATTCATTTTCTTTAGTCACAGGCTGGTAGGACTAAAACTTTGATACCACTGAAATATACTTGATCTCACTGATCAAGATATTTTCTACTGATCTATTATTCTGTCTTGTAGATCTGATACACTGTGGGTTTCTGGATGCGTTTCAGTTGTATGTTTGAGATCTTGATGGTTATTTCATGTGCATGTGGGCTATTTCATGTGAATTTTGGTTATTGCATGTGAATGCTCCATATTTATGGTTTAAAGAACATATAAAGGATGCATGTAGAAGTAAAGAACATCAACTGCCCAATATCACGTATAATACGGTTCGAGCATGGAAATACACAGCCTACTGGAAATGTAGAATATAAACGTCAGCTAGATCTCATGGATCAGTACTAGAGTAAAATCAAATAACATAAAAATACATGTGATCAGAAGATGATAGCATATCTGATGCATGCATAGATAGATCGACGAAAATATGTGATTCCGGCGAAGTACGGTAACCGCTACTAGCTGGAAAACTCGTCTGTAAGTTCAAACCTTCAGAATACGCTGGAAATTGCTCGAAGACTGAAATGGGTGAGTGACAAATCTCAAATCTAGTCTCTAAGGCACTGGATCTGGACCCCTGGGGGGTTTGCACACATCCTGGAGCACTGGATGCATCTCAAATATCCAAGCCTTTAATCACCACATGAAAGGACTCAGAGGATAGAGAGAAATACCATCCATAGATCAGAGAGCTTTTGGGATGTTATAAGCCAGTATTTGGGCCGATACCACTAGGGAGACCGCCAGATAGGGGTTTTGAGCACATGATTGAGTTAGATGCAGGGGCTACAACGGTGATTACAGCACCTATAGGAACCCCAAGAAATTAAGGATAAAATTGAGAAAGGAATCAAAGAATTGCTCGCTATGGGGCACATCATGCCCAACATGAGTCCTTTTGCATCTTCAGTCGTCCTGGTACTGAAGGAGGATGGCACGTTACGGAAGTGCATCGATTACAGAGTGCTCAATAAGAAAATGATCAAGAATTGTTACCCCATTCTATGCATAGATGAGCTAATGGATTTGTTACATGGGGAAGTCTTCTTCACTAATATTGATCTACGCTCAGAATACCATCAGATCAACATCAGGGAGCAAGACATTGAGAAGACAACGTTCCGATGCCATTTTGGACACTTTGAGTTCTTGGTTATGCTGTTTGGACTGACCAACGCACCAGCCACTTTCCGTTCTTGCATGAACCATATCTTTAGAGGACAGTTGAGGAAATACCTTCTAGTATTCTTCGACAATATATTGATCTACAACAAGACATGGGATGAGCATTTAGCACATTTGGGGAAGGTCTTGGATATTATGCAGGCACAATCTTTATATGCCAAGGAATCAAAATGTGAATTTGGCATGAGGGAACTATTGTACTTGGGGAATATCGTCAGTGGGAAGGGAGTACAGGTTCACCAGAAAAATACCAGGGCCATTGTGGATTGGCTAGTGCCCAAGAATCTCATGGAGCAGAGAGGATTCTTTTGGTTATGCAGTTACTAGAGGCGGTTCGTCAAGGGTTTTTCACAGTTGGGAGCACCACTCACAGACTTGAACAAGAAGAATGCTTTTCATTGGACAGAGGAGTCAGAACAGACATTCAACAAAATGAAGGAGGTTATGAGCACATGCCCTGTTCTAGCTCTTCCATACTTTTCGCAGTCATTTGTCTTAGAGTGCGACACATCAGGGGTGGGGATTGGAGAAGTCTTGATGCAGGGGGGCCACCCCATTGTGTTTGAGAGTAGAAAACTCAATGATTCGGAGAGACACTATCATATTTATGACAAGGAGATGCTAGTGATCATGCATGCCTTAACCAAATTCAGGCAGTATCCGGTTGGCAACAGGTTTGTAGTGAAGACTGATCATAATAGTCTCAAGTATTTCCTTGATCAGAAAGACCTCAGTGAGAGGTAGAATAAGTGGGTATCAAAGATCCAAACCTTTGACTTTGACATTGAGTGTGTCAAGGGAAAAAGGAATATCGTGGCAGATGCCTTGTCCAGGAGGCCAGCAGGATGTTCGATGATGGACATTTGTACAGATTGGAAAGCTCATTTGTTGGTGGAATAGTCGAAAAACAAATTTGCTTGTGACGTGATGGACGGACAAGTGATTGATGATAGATACCGGGTTCTTGATGACATCATTTTCTTCAAGGACCAGATCTACTTGGTTCCAGAATCCACCCTGAAGGGGAAAATTCTGAAGGTATGTCATGATTCGCCTACAACAAGGCATTAAGGGTACTTCAAAACATATAGGCGTATCAGGGAGAGATTCTCATGGAAGGGTCTCAAGGATGATGAGTTGAAACACATACGAGAGTGCATGACTTGTCAGCAGAACAAGTTCGAGCAGACACACCCTGCATGGCTACTACAACCTCTACCCATTCTAGAGAAGAAATGGGAGAGAATTTCCATGGATTTCATTATAGGCCTCCCTAGAGTGAAGGGCAAGGACTATATATTTGTGGTGGTCGAAATACTGACCAAATTTTCACATTTCTTTGCCATACCCACAGACTACAAGGCCATATAGGTAGCATAGTTGTTTTTTAGGGAGGTATTCTGGTTGCATGGGTTTCCTAGGCAGATAGTCAGTGATAGGGATGGGCACTTCATCAACGCATTTTGGCAGGAGATTTTCAGATTGGCAGGCATAGAACTAGCCACGAGTACCATCTATCACCTATAGACATATGGGCAGACATAGATCGTCAACAAATGGGTGGAAGGGTATATGAGGAACTATGTAGGGGGAAGCAACGCACTTGGGTGAGATGGTTACATATGGGTGAGTATTGCTACAACACAACTTACCATTTGTCTATCAGGATGTCACCGTTCAGGGCATTGTATGGATACGATGCACCCTCCTTTATAGAGAATGTGTTTGGGGATAGCAGGGTCCCGGGGACCAAGGATTGGGTGGAGGAGAGTCATCGAATTCTTCAATCAGTAAGGGAGAACTTGTAGTTAGCTCAGAATCAACAGAATATATATGCAGACCGACACAGAGTTGAGCACAGTTTTGAGGTAGGGGATTTGATTTTTCTGTGATTACAGCCATACCAACAATCCTCCTTGAAGAGGAGCGGAGTAGAGAAACTAAAGCCGAAGTTCTATGGGCCATACAGAGTCATCAGGAATATAAATGAGGTGGCATACGAGGTAGGGCTACCGGAAGGTAGAAAGATTCATAATGCCTTTTATGTCTCTTGCCTTAAAAAGGCTGTGGGACAACAGGTTAGCATTTCAGAGGAGTTTCCACCCTTGGATGAGGAGGGTCAGTTGGAGCTAGTACTAGAGGAGGTACTAGAGGAGAGAGAGGGTAGATTGAGGAGCAGGATCATCAGAGAGTTCTTGGTTAGATGGAGAGGTCTTCCAGTGGAGGATACCACATGGGAGGGAGAGCATATCTTACATCACCCAGGATTGATGTTGCTTGAGGGCAAGAAATCTCAGGAAGGGAGGACTATGATGTCCCGTTCCCAAGAGTAGGCCAACAGGGAGTGACTTAGTAGTCTATATGTTCTCGTAAACTATAGTCAGGAACAAACAGGGAACAAGATGGAGAAATAAGGAGGAATTAATGGCTAAACGATGAATTAAGCCAAAATACTTAGGAAAAGTCACTTAAGCATAATTCAACGAAGAATTAGAATGAAAAGGTATTAAAGGGGGACTTAATTAATTAATTAATCACTTTAAGAGAAAAAGTGCCTATATTAAGTGAGGTCAATGGTGAATTAGATTGGGAAATGTATAAAGGGAGGAATTTGACCTAATTCCTTACTATGCATTGTTATGATTTGATGTTGAGAGTTCCCAGAGGAGGAGGAGAGCCGACCTTACTGTTTTGTGGATTTCTGGAAGAAACCACCACCATTGATTGGTTTTGATGTTGAGAGACACACCCTATCCCATCGGAGATAGCATCCAGTTATTTCACCGTACTTTTCAGGAGTATCCATTGCAGAGTGCGCAGCTCATCTAGTGAGGGCACAAGTTAGTTTGAGGGTTTGGAGAGCTGCACAAGATCCATATCCAGATTGTAGTTTCCTTCCAACCCATTTGAGATCCAGCCAGGGTGTTTTTATTGAGCCATCTATCATCAGATTGTGACAGTGGAATCTCTCAGATTGACTCATTCATCCATTTAGGGCACAACTCTTCCAGACAAACATTTGGTGTTGCATGCAGAGTTTCAGAGAAGATCCGGACAAATCCTTCCGAGCCATTTCCTTATTTGGAAAAACAATCTTTTTGAGCCATATAGCAGTAGATTCCATTGGTGGAATACTTTGGGGCGCATCCAGTTCTCTAGGAGGTGCGCAAACCCCATAGGGGATTAGATCCAGTGCCTTAGAGACCAGATTCGAGATCCGACACTCACCCATTTCAGTCAAGAGGCCTGGGCACTTCTTTTGTTTCAATTTCCAGTGTATTCTGACGGTGTAAGCTTCCAGACGAGTTTTCCAGCTGGTAGCAATTATCGTACTTTGTCGAAATATCATATTTTCATCGATCTATCCGTGCATGGATAATATCTTCTATCATCTTCTGATCACAGGTATTTTTATGTTATTTGATTGTATTCCAGTACTGATCCATGAGATCTGGCTGACGTTTATATTCTATATTTATAGTAGGCTATTGTATTTCCATGCTTGAACCTTATTATACATGATATTGGGTAGTTGATGTTCTTTACTTCTGCATGCATCCTTTATATGTTGTTTAAACCATAAATATGAAACATGCACATGCAATAACCAACATGCACATGTAATAACCCACATGCACATGCAATAACCATCAAGATCTCAAACATACAACTAAAATGCATCTAGAAACCCCCAGTGTATCAGATCTGCAAGAAAGAATAATAGATAAGTAGAAAATATCTCAATCAACAGGATCAGGGATATTTCAAAACCAGTGCAAGAGGAGCTGACATGAGTTAATCTTTCAAAGGAGATAACTGAGAAGCAACTCATTTATGAGTTTTCAGAGTTGGATTCTGCAATAGAGTGGCCAGTCAACGCCACATGAGATGAAGGTAACATGGGGAACTAATTTTCTTTGTTCATTGACCAACATGAGGAGTTGTAGCCGAGCAGACTACATAAGAAAATCCAACCAATAGAACATCTGGAAGAGGTCATAGAGGATATAAGGGAGCCAATTTTTAAGTCAACAAAACATGTTGTCAACAAGGAGAAGATGAACAGAGGAGGATCTGCGAGAGTAGCAGGGATGCAACAAAAGAAGCAAAGCAGAGGAGCAGGAGGACAACTCTAGGAGAAATTTTGGGATCCATGAGGTTTTCAACAGAGCTGGGAAGCTCATGAGAAGGAGCTTATAAATTTTAGTAGCAGTGGAGTATGATGCAGCAACATCACTCCACCTCAGCACGTGCCAACTATATAGCATGTTGGTGTGCATTCAAAGAAGGGAGAGATGCCAACACTCTCATTTTCCCCTCAGGATTTAAATGTAATTAAGACAATTGAATGTTTTCAGGTTGTAAGAGATAAGTCGTTATTTCGCACAGGATGTAGATGAGGTCTCCTTAAGTGGCTAACAGTAGGAGGGATCTAGATCCAATTCAAACTATATTTCAACTCATTGTAATCTTCCTCAATAGATAGGCATTTGAATGGTGATTAGACACCACTAGTGTAGCTTGGAGGGAAAGCTCGTCGAGCCCCTCTTGTATAAATATTTGTATGGTATACCTAGTAGAGGCTGTTGAGAGGCAGTTGAACATCAATTGAAAAATATTGTAAGAAAATGAGAGGAGAGTTGAGAGCCGAGACTCAGTTGTAGTCTGAAATCCTACATTGTAATTGACATTCTGTTACGAATGCAAAAGAACGGATTCAACTGTTTGCAAATTCCTGTGTGATGGATGTTTATTTCTGAATGTCATGTATGTATGTTTATGTTGCAGATGTGTGTGTTAGATTTCATCTACGAGGATAGATATAGAATCCTCTATCTATGAGTTTTTTGGATTATATCTGGGTTCTTTAGGCTAAGTGCAAGGAGTGTGCGACAGAGTGTTGAAACTCTGTGAGCCGATGCAAGGAGTGTGTATATGAACTCTTTCAAGTCAGAGGAAAATGTGCTAGGAGGGCACACCAGGATAATTCACCTACTCAGAGGAGAACCTCAAGGTTGTTGAATACCTTGGAGGAAAATTTTGCGTAGGAGTAAGTGTAGAATAGAGTTTTTCAACACTCTGTAGGACTCTGCTAGGAGGGAATTGAGCAAGTGCAAGTGTGCACAGAACCAACAGGTTCTAGAGTGTTGGAAAATTTGAGGAAATTCTAGAGTTACTAAACACTCTGAGGGAGAGAAGCTCTGCAAGTATGCATTGAGCTGGAGGTAGGAATTGCCTTGGTAAACTTGAAGGATTTCAGGAAAGAGGAGAGAATATATGTGCAAGGAGTGCATTAGGCCAGCACTTAGATAAGTGGATAAGTGTTGTGGGAAGCCATCTGAAGGATTAATTGAGTGTAAGGAGTGCGTTAAACATAAAGTAAGTTCGTCTTACAATCTCGGGAGGAAGAGTATCGAGTTGTCAGGAGGGAACCAGAAAGTCTTTGGAGAATGCAGAACGACTGTGAACCTTAAAGGTTCAAGCCGAGAAAAAGCTCAGAATAATTAGCGTCAATGTGCACAGAGTCGCTGCAAGGAATGCAAAAGGTCGAGTATAGTCAAGTCTTAGACTGTGAGGTGAAGTGATAAGTGAGCACAAGAGTGAGGACTTGTCAAAGTCCCGAAGCCAATTTGTAGGTCTCCCATCGTTAGGAGATAGGTGGCGAAAGATCCAAAAGTTCACGAGAAGGAACTTCGGGATGTTTGCGTGGAGCAAAGGATAATATTCGCAAAGTCACAAAGAGTGGAGTGAATTTGGACTGTTAGATCCAGAGGGACATGTGGAGGAGATCCACATATTTCGGAGAGGTGGTGCTCCAGAAGAAGAATGAGAGAATAGCGGAAAGAATCCTGAAGGTCGGAGTCTAAAATAGATCATCATCGTTGATCCAAGAAGTGACGGGGACTATTGATCCTCGCACCAGTTGTGTTCATCGATTCAAAGTTCAAGGAAATAGGAGTTTTCCTGAAGTCCGAAGCGCCTTTCAGGTTTTATCCCCAAGACATAGCCCGAGGTCACATGGGTGAAGGGGCCTAGCATAGAGAGCTAGCTCCCATGGATAAATTTCTTTAAAGAGGCCAAGAAAGAGTTGTGGCCCTGATAGAACCTGGACTTTGGAGAAACAGTGACCTATGAAAGTTGCATTAGGTTCCGTCAGGGAACCAAAGAGTCAATCTGACTCAAGCAATCGAACGATCTTAGACCAGGAGGTTGAGAATCCCTTGAGGAGAGAAGTGAAGGAGAGGGGGGGNCGCCATCCTCCTAGAGGAGATGTCTGGAATTCCATAAGGACCTTCTGTTTGAGTTTGAAATTATTTCATAAACATAGGTGATCATTATACCATAGAAAATCATTTTTCCATAAATATTATCTAGTGAAATCGGGTCCTCATGTACTTGTTGAATGATCTTTCATACCTCTTTATCTTGCTTCCATTCTATCCTTGCTTCTTCCACCCAATCAGATAGCGGAATAGAAATATCAAATAATGAACCATTTGTTTCTTCTTCTTTCCTTGAAAGGGCATCCACCACAACATTATGTTTTCCTTTTTTGTATATAATTTAAAATTCATAACATACCAACTTTCTGACCCATTTTTGTTTCTCTTCTAAAGATAAACATTGCTCTAAGAAGTACTTCAAACTATCAATATTTTTTTTTACTTTGAAGTGTCTTCCTATTAAGTAAGGGTTCCATTTATGAATTGCATGTAGTATGGCCATCATTTATTTTTCACAAATGGGTTTGATTAAGTTTTTTCCTTTAGGTTGGCTACTTTCAAAGGAAAGGGGCCTTCCTTCTTGAATTAAAGCTGCACCAATTCCATGGCCCGAGGCTTCACACTCCACAATAAATGTTTTTGTAAAGTCCAGTGTGACCAGGACGGAAGTAGTACACATATCCTCCTTAAGTTTTTCAAAAGATTTGGTTTCTTTTTCGGTCGAAGAAAAAGATTCCTTCTTTAATAATGTTGTTAGAGTTCTTGTTATTTGACCATAATTCTTGATAGAATTGCGATAATAACATGTTAATCCTAAGAATCCTCTAAATTTCTTCAAGGTTTTGAGAATCAACCATTCCCTCGTAGCTTTAATTTTGTTAGGGTCCACTTTTACACCTTCATGAAATACAATATGACCCAAATATTCCACTACTTGAACCCTAAAGGCACACTTGGAAGTATTTGCATAAAGTTGTTGATCTTCCAATAATTTTAATACTCTGTCAACATGTTGTACATGTTCTTCCCAAGATTTGTTGTAGATTAGTATGTCATCAAAAAATACTAACACAAATTTCTAAGGGATTGAAAATATAATTCATCAAGCTTTGAAATGTTGAAGGTGCATTAGTAAGTCCAAATGGCATAACTAAAATAGCATAGTGACCTTCATGTGTCCTAAAAGATGTTTTAGGAATGTCTTTCTGCCTCATTATGATTTGATGATATCCCGAATGAAGTTCCAACTTAGTAAAGAATTTTTATCCATGCAATTCATCTAATTATTCATCAATGGCAGTAATAGGAAACTTATCTTTAATGGACATTTTTTTGATTTGTCTATAATCTAGGAACATACACCATGAACCATCATTTTTTGTAACCATTATCGCTGGTGAAGAGAAAGAACTTTGGCAAGGATGAATGATTCCAAACTATAACATTTCCTAGATCTTACACTCAATCTCACCCTTCTGTGCATATTGATACTTGTAAGGCCTAATTTTAGGTGGCACACTTCCTAGTTTCAAATGGAAAGCATGGTCATGGTCTCAAGCAGGTGGAAGACCCTTAGGAATTTCACCAAATACCTTGGAATGGTTGTTGATAATTATTTGGAGGTATAATGGAACAAAGGGTATATATATTTGAACATCAAGTGAGCATAATTGTGCAACTAGACCTTAATGTCCCTTTTTGAGTAATTTTGTCATGCTATTAGAGATTATCATTTGAGAGGGTTTATCTTATATACCTCTAATCTCAATTTCCTTTCCATTTGAGAAAAATCTAATGAAAAGATCTTGAAAATTAAGGGCCATTTTTCCCAATGATTGTAACATTTGAACCCCTAATACAACATAAGCATCCCACATTTGGATAGAAATCATGGGTCTATGTAGATAATAATCCCCCATATTGAGATTAATACTATGGAATTTTCTTGGAAACTTTATGGTACCTCCATCGACAATCATTCCTTGAAAATCTGGTGCAGGATATATAAAGCAATTGAGATATTTTGATGATTTGTAATTGATGAAATTATGGGTACTACCAGAATCAATCAATATTGTTACCTTTTTGGTCTATGATACATTATTGTATCTTGAGGTTTTATGGAGTACTAATTCCATCCAATGCAAGACAAGACATTGTTGGAGTACACTCTTCTAGATCTAGATCTTGTGGTGATTCCAATTATTGATCTTCTACCTCTTCACAATCTATGTAGAATAATGTGAACCTCCTTCGGCCATATTTTCCACCATTATTGGACACCTTCGATATAAAAGAACAAATGACACCAATATATCTCAACCCTGTGTGCATGGAACAAACATCCACTGATCAGATAATGGACACACAGGTCAAGGGAACTCACCAACAAAAGATCCATCTTTATCAGGTTGTCAAGGCAGGGCAACTCCTACACAAAGGAAAGTGGCTCACCGAGGGCCAAATTCAGTAGAAGTTTCATCGCCTAATGGGGAAACTCAACGTAATGGATACCATTGCTTCCTAATGGGGGAGGACTAATTCAAGTGGATACTGGTGGCCACCCACCTATTCCAACTGACTCCTCTTGGCAGTTTTTAGTTCATCACGTTCTTATGTACTTCTTTGTAATTGTGGGTTCTATAATTCCATGGTTGTGTGAATCCCTACACATCTTCCAGGTGGATACTGGTGGCTTTCCACCTAATCCAATTGGCTTATTTTGTATTTTTTCATGTCAACACATCTTGATGTACTTCTAGGTCCGTTTTGGGGCCCTAAACATTGTTTTTGTGGCTCGCCACATTTAATTGAAGACAGAGTCATATTTTGATGGCGTAATGTGTAGGTCTATAAAAGACCTTTCCAGTGGTCTATGACGCACCTAAAACAGAGATCATATACAAAAGTTACAACCTCGAGAAGTTGAGGTACAAACTTAACCATAAGGGCCCACATAACATTTGGTGTTTCATCTCCTAGGGCTAGGTTTTTGGATGTCTAGGGTTTTGAAATTCATGAGTAATATCAAAAAGTCCTCTGGAGCCTCACTGTAATAATTTTTCTCAAACAGATGCACATAGTAGCCACATCTCTTCTTAGAGATAGATACCACCATTCGAGTAAGTGTTTCATTTCTACAATTTTACAGTTTCAGCCTATTTCATCTATTCAATAGAAGATATTGTTCACTGGATAGATGTGGTGTTCTTCATATCTCTATGTTTATTGTATTCAGTCTATTAGTCAGTTCGTTCCACTCCTAAATTCAGATCAATCGGTTCCCTCTCAACTGCTAGTCACTAAATATTTGACTTTGTCTTACCCTTTTTCATATTTGCTTCCTCATTCGACCAACAAACATCTTTTTGGTCGACTCAACTAGGATGAATTTTGAATTTGAGTATTTCAATTCTATTTGACCCATCTTGCTTCAGCCTCGACCTAACTTGTATTTAAGTTTTCTTCAACTTCAACCTTTATGTTACTTCTTTCTTGGACTGACTCAGCTTGGAAGAAAACTGACTTGAGAAATTCAACTTTGGTCTTCTCGAATTGCCTTGGATGACCTGTATTTCCTGACTCAATTTTCCTTCGACTTTGACCTTTAGTTAGTCGACTTGTCTTTGACTCATCTTGAAATTGATTGACTTGTCTTCTCCAACTTCCTCTAATCTGCAGGCTTGCAGTCGATCGACTTGTTTTCGACTCGTCTTGCATTCGATCAACTTCTAAATAGTCAACCTTATTGTTATTTGAATCGACTCGAGTTGTGACTCGATGGTGTCAATGCATCCTCACAAAACATCCACCATTGACATTCTATCTCATCTTTAGACTCTTCTTCAATTGAGATTTTTTGAATTACTTTTAATGAACCATGTCGTATTAACTTATTTATTTGTTATTTGTATGGATCCCTATTGGATTATCCATTTACCCTTTTTATCTGGACAATTTCTTCACAATTTATTATTTTTTGCATGGATGTTAATGACACAATCTCAACCTTATACAATATAGGATGAGTGTATCAAGATCATACAATATATTAGTCAATATTATATTTCTACTGATATTCAAGTCACCTTCATAACATTATGTCCAATATTGACAATGCTTGACATTCAAGTCACCTTCATAACAATATGTCCAATATTGAAAACGCTTCTCAAACCAATCAATCAATGACACTTCACCTATTTATCAAGGTTGACATCAATGACAACCAAATTGCCAACACATATGTTCATGAAGACACAAAAGTTAATAAAATATTAATGCACATATCTCACAATGATTTGAATAAGTAACTTTGTTAACTTCATTATTTTTATATTGTTTTTATTTTAATTTTGGCTTAATTTTTTATTATGTTTTATTAAGAACTAAACATAAAACAATTAAACAAAATAAAAGATTTTAATCACCTAGAATTAGGTGAAAATTTAATAAATTAAAGCTCAATTTTAGTTTCCTATTTCATATCAAAACATGAATATTCAATCTCAGTGATTTCACCTAGTCTAACCATGTAAAATTTCAACGCATATAGTCACATTTTGAAGAAATTTCAACATTGGCCCCATTCACTACTGATTATGTCGGGTCGGTTGATGACATTGAAGATGGGCATGTTGGAAGAAATTCCATGACATTTCAATATAATTCCAACCAATATTGTGTAGATGGGAATGACGAGTGATGAAAATGAGACCACATAATGAAGGTTCATGCAAACGCGGAGGATGTCAAAGATTATGCGGGGAGGTCAGGCATCCTGTCTTGAAACCCTCACATACCTTCAAGGTATGTTTCTTGTCTAACCATGTCAAATTTCAATGCATATAAGCACAATTTGAATAAATTTCAATGGTGGCACCATTTACTGCTCACCATGTGGTGTCAATGAATGACATTGGTGATGTGCGTGTTGGAAGATGTTCCATGAAATTTCAAGAGAGTTTCAACAAAGACTCTATAGATGGGAATGATGAATGATGAATGATGACAATGAGACTGCATGATGAACATTGATGCAAACATGGACGATCTCAAAGATTATACGGGGACATTAGGCATCCTTAAGTCTTGAAACCCTTGCATACCATCAAGGCATGTGTCTAATTTAAACATGTCAAATTTGAACGTATACAAGAACAATTTGAATAAATTTCAACGTTGGCCCCATTCACTGCTCATCGTGCAACATCGAAGGATGACATTGGTGATGGGCATGTTGGAAGACATTCCATGAAATTTCAAGAGAGTTCCAACAAATCCCTAAATCCCCTAACCCCTAAGGCACTGACCCTTAAAGCCTTAAGCCCTAATACTGAAACCCTTAAGCTCTCAACCTTAGTTAATCACTAACCTCTTAACACAAAATTCCTAAATCCCCTAAGCTCTAAACCATTGACCCTTAAACACTTAAACCCAAATCCTTAATCTCTTAATCCATAAACCCCTATTCCCTAAGCAATTAAACATTAATCCCCTAGCCCATAATCCCTAAGCCATTAACCATTAAACTACCTGACTCATAAGCGCTAAATCCCTTAACTCTTGACCCTTAACCCTTAATCCTTGTACCCCAAATCCCATAATCCTCAAATCTCCTATCCACTTAACCCCCAACACCTCAGCTAATTAATTATTTAGGCACATACGGCATTAAATCTGACGCTATTAGTGCCTACATGTTTTGGTCGGCGCAAAAAAACCCAAAAATAGGAGAAAAATACACAAACAATCTTTGGAAGCAAGAAAGGGAGCAAATCACAGGGATTTGTTGTAGTGCAAGTGTCTAAGCTTCTTTGGTAAGATTTCATCAAGTGACACATAAAATAATGCATACACCAATAAGATGGTATGATATTTATTGCGGTGTGAGTTGTGGAATGGATTTAATGTTGTGAAAGGATACACTGTATCACAAAATAGATAAGAGTCAACTAGAATAGAGATGATTTTAATCTTTAAATGCTAAAGAAAATTGTTATATAATAAACCAATACTCATTCACCAACGGAACAATGAAAGTGAAGACATTAATAGATTATTTAAAATCCACCCTTCTTTTAACATTTTATAATATTTATTATTTTGTGAATTCAAAAATTTACACAAATGTTTTTTTGAATCAAGCTTCTAAGAAATATTTAAACATCTTACAAAGAACTAAAATCCACTCAATTTCTCACAACCCTTTCATGGACCCTTGAACGGGCTTAAGGGTTGAATGTTATTACCAACCACACAATCAATGCTGTATGACAAGACAATTTCTTTAGTGCTGGCTTATCTAAACAATTTTCAATTCAACACGTTCTCTGTAATGGTAGCATTTCTTTGTAATTGTGGGTTCTGCATTTTTGTTCAGAGGTTGTTGGCCAGAAGGCAACAACAGGTGTTAAAAAGGTGGTTGAGGCATGTTGAGAACCTCAGTGATGAGGGAAAGAGATTTGGCAGAGGTCTCATGGATTTCAAGGTGGGAAATGAGAAGGGATCAATTGATCTCATAAACTTCCAGGAGGGCAGATGAGACATCCCAATTTTCCAGGTGGGAAAGGGAGAAGAGATGAGTTCGACTGAGATTTCATGTCAGCAGGGGATGTCGACAAATGGAAAAGAGGTAGAAGAAAGGCCTCATCCATATGAGGATTCATGTGGAACTGCAAGCCATGTGAATGAAGATGACGAGAAGTTAAAAACTTCCTTCACAAAGGAGGAGGATTAGAGGAGCATTTTGATCATTGGAGGAATCGAAATATTCCTGCCAAGCAGCCAGGGAGAGGCTAGCATAGGTGTTGTGGATGCAGTAGCAGAAGGACAACAAGTTGAGACTGTCATGGAGGAGAAGGAGCAGATATTGAAGTCTACCCCAACCGAAGAGGAGCACCCCGTTGAATTCCTAACTTAGTGGGAGATAGAGTTGAAGATGCTGCAGGATTGGTTGGACCATACAAAACCAAAAGATGGCTGCCAGGAGATAGCCAAGCCAAAGGAAACATGCCAGCATGAGGAGCAGCTGGAGGAAGCTGGAGTTGAACCTATGATGTCCCGTTCCCAAGAGTAGGCTAGTAGGGAGTGACTTCGTAGTCTATATGTTCCCGTAGACTATAGTCAGGTACAAACAGGGAACAAGATGGAGAAATAAGGGGGAATTGATGGCTAAACGATGAATTAAGCCAAAATACTTAGGAAAAGTCACTTAAGCCTAAGTCAACGAAGAATTAGAATGAAAAAGTGTTAAAGGGGGACTTAATTAATTAATTAATCACTTTAGGAGGAAAAGTGCCTAGCTTAAGTGAGGGAAATGGTGAATTAGATTGGGAAAGGTATAAAGGGAGGAATTTGACCTAATTCCTCACTATGCATTGTTATGATTTCATGTTGAGAGTTCCTAGAGGAGGAGGAGAGCCGACCTTACTGTTTTGTGGATTTCTGGAGGAAACCACCACCATTGATCGGTTTCGATGTTGAGAGACACACCCTAGCCCATCGGATATACCATCCAGGTATTTCACTGTACTTTTCAAGAGTATCCATTGCAGAGTGTGCAGCTCAACCAATGAGGGTGCAAGTTAGTTTGAGGGTTTGGAGAGTTGCATGAGATCTGTATCCATATTGCAGATTCCTTCCAATCCATTTGAGATCCAGCTAGGGCGCTTATATTGAGCCATCTATCGTCATATTATGACGGTGGAATCTTGCAGATCAACTCATTCATCCATTTAGGGAGTAGCTCTTCAGGACAGATATTTGGTGTTGCACGCAGAGTTTCAGAGAAGATTCAGACAAATCCTTCTGACCCATTTCCTTATTTGGCGAGATGATTGTTTTGACCCAAATAGCAGCAGATTTAGTTGGTGGAATCCTTTGGGGTGCATCCATTGCTCCAGGAGGTGTGCAAACCCCCTAGGGGTCCAGATCTAGTTCCTTAGAGACCAGATTCGAGATCCGCAACTCACCCATTTCAGTCTAGAGACCAAGGCACTTATTTTGGAGAAATTTCCAGCATATTCCGATGGTTTGAACTTACGGACGAATTTTCCTGCTGGTAGTAGTTACTGTACTTCATCGAAATTGTATATTTTCACCGATCTATCCGTGCATGAATCAGATCTGCTATCATATTCTGATCACGGGTATTTTTATGTTATTTGATTATATTCCAGTACTGTTCCATGAGATCTGGCTAACGTTTATATTCTATATTTCTAGTAGGCTATTGTATTTCCATGCTCGAACTGTATTATATATGATATTGGGCAGTTGATGTTCTTTACTTCTGCATGCATCCTTTATATGTTGTTTAAACCATAAATATACAACATGCACATGCAATAACCCACATGCACATGCAATAACCATCAAGATCTCAAACATACAACTGAAACGCATCCATAAACCCCTAGTGTATCAGATATGCAAGACAGAATAATAGATCAGTAGCAAATATCTCGATCAGCGGGATGAGGGATATTTCAGTGGTATCAGAGCTTTAGTCCTGCCAGCCTGTGACTAAAGACAATGAATACAGCAGAATAACCAGATGGTCGTGAGCACGTAGGTGACGAATATGTCACTTACAATAGACGCAGGGAAAGAAGGGATAGGCCTAACTTTCCTCCCTTCCCTCCCAGTTCAGAGGAAGAGGAAGAGCCACACAGAGAAGTAGAGAGAAGAGCAGAGCGTGAGGCTGAGCGTGAAGCAGAGAGGAGGCTAGGTGACAGATATGAACGACCAGAGGGAAGTGGTAAGGCCCTCGTGGATCCAGACGTAGCCTTCATGCATTTTATCAATGATATGCTAGCTAGTTAGCGGACCATGTCTCAGTCTTTGGCTCAGGTAGCGGATAGACTGGCTATGGTAGACATCCCGGGCACACAAGCCCCACATGTAGCACATGGGAAATCAAGGGCAGGAAGTAGACCCCAGTCACCCACTCACACATATACCTCTGCAAGTAGGATTTCACGTCCGTTGTTTCCCAATTTCCAGAGGGCATCCCTGGTAGCAGCACCGATACTGATAACACAGAGACCTCCCACTCATGCAGACGACATTGCAGAGTATCGAAGAGAGTACGCAGCCTTGGGCCATGAATTTCATTAGGATATGACCTTAGTCGAGTATTGTGGACTCAGACTCAGGAACTGTCCTAGAGAGCCACAGATGGGAGGGCAGCAACATCAAGGGAATAACATTGAATTCATTCGAAAAGTTGGTAAACTCACCATACCTTCTTTTGACGGATCATCCAAATGCACCACCAGAGCTTGGGTACATAAACTAGACGCCTACTACAAGATCAACCAGATGACTGAGTCAAAGGCCATCAGTTTCACCACCCTACACTTGGAGGGTGAGGCACATGAGTGGTGGTATCATGGATTGGTGACATTGGGTCACAATTGCATCACCTCCTACAGAGAGTTCACAAGGAGACTCATGGATAGATTTGATTGGAGGGATCCAGAGATCCATTTTAAAGATCTAGCCCAGTTGAGACAAACTAGCACAACAGAGGCATTCAGCTCAGAGTTTCAGAGGGTAGCAGTGGTAGTGACAGAAATATCTGAGCCCTGATTGGTCATGCTATTCACAGAAGGGCTCAAAAAACCCTTGATAGGATGGGTGAAGGCCTACCGGCCTCATACTTTGCGGGATGCCATCCGGCGCACTAGAGATTTGGTAGATTCAGTGCCAAAAACTAAACCCTTCACCAAACCCTTTGTACCACAGAGAGACAAGGATCAGAAGAATCTTCTAAGGGAATGGAAGGGAAAGCCCAAGTTGGATGATGATACGCGACAGGAGTTGATGAGGAAGAAGCTTTGCTTCTCCTGCAGAGACCCTTGGGTCTCCGAGCATAGATGCATGGGGAAGGGACAGATCCACTATATTGAAGTGGAATCAGGCAGTGAGGAGGAGGATGAGGATATTCAAGCATCGAAGACAGTGATTTAGAGACTGAGACCACTCATGAGCTAGAGTAACAACCGAAGAAACCTCAGATACCGGCAAGGGCACAACCCCAGGAGGAGGCAAAACCTCATAGAGAGGTGAAAGGGGGAACCATAGCCACCCTTTCAGGAGTACCTGGGTGCAACACTCTCAGGCTCAAGGGCCTTGTACAAGGGCAATGCATGACAACTTTATTTGATGGTGGGGCCACCCACAACTTCATAGATGCATCCTTAGTAGCCAGGAGGGGGTTATGCATAGAGGAGTTTGAGGGATTCCATGTGGGAGTGGCTAATGGATACATGATGACATGCTTGGACATGATCCCTGACTTAGATGTCAAACTAGGCAACAACACCCTGACTGAAACATTCTATGTAGTTGACCTATCAGATATTGATTCTGTGTTAGGGGTACAGTGGTTATATTCATTGGGGGAGATTGGGTTCAACTATCAGACGTTGACCATGAGCTTCAGAGACGCCAGTGGATCGATAGTTGTGCTGAGAGGCATGTCTATAGGGGCACCTCAAGCAGTATCAACAAAGAGGGTGGAGCAGATCTTTCGTCGCTATGATGTGGCTTACGCAACAGATTGTTTGATCACCACGCGGAAGGACTAAGAGGGTAGGGAGCAGTACCATCCACAGATTAGAGAGCTTATGGGACGTTATGAGCCATTATTTGGGTCGATACCACCAGGGAGACCGCCAGACAGGGGTTTTGAGCACATAATTGAGTTAGAGGCAGGGGCTACACCGGTGATTATAGCATCCTATAGGCACCCCAAGAAATTTAAGGACGAAATTGAGAAAGCAATCAAAGAATTGCTCTCTATGGGGCACATCAGGTTCAACATGAGTCCTTTTCATCTTCAGTCGTCCTGGTACTGAAGAAGGATGGCACGTTATGGATGTGCATCGATTACAGAGCGCTCAACAAGAAAATGATCAAGATTCGTTACCCCATTCCACGCATAGATGAGCTAATGGATGAGTTACATGGGGAAGTATTCTTCACTAAGATTGATCTATGCTCAGGATACCATCAGATCAACATCAGGGAGAAAGACATTGAGAAGAAAATGTTCTGATGCCATTTCAGACACTTTGAGTTCTTGGTCAAGTCGTTTGGACTGACCAACGCACCAACCACTTTCCAGTCTTGCATGAACCATATCTTTAGAGGACAGTTAAGGAAGTAGCTTTTGGTGTTCTTCGACGATATATCGATCTACAACAAGACATGGGATGAGCATTTAACACATTTGTGGAAGGTCTTGGATATTATGCAGGCACAATCTCTATATGCCAAGGAATCCAAATGTGAATTTGGCATGAGGGAACTATTGTACTTGGGGCATATCATCAGTGGGAAGGGAGTACAGGTTCACCAGGAAAAGATCAGGGCCATTGTGGATTGGCCAATGCCCAAGAATCTCATGGAGCTGAGAGGATTCTTTGGGTTATGCAGTTACTACAGGCGGTTCGTCAAGGGTTTTTCACAGTTGGGAGCACCACTCACAAACTTGACCAAGAAGAGTGCTTTTCATTGGACAGAGGAGTCACAACAGACATTCAACAAAATGAAGGAGGTTATGAGCACATGCCCTGTTCTATCCATTCCAAACTTTTCACAATCGTTTGTCTTAGAGTGCGACGCATCAAGGGTGGGGATTGGGGCAGTTTTGATGCAGGGGGGCACCCCATTGTGTTTGAGAGCAGAAAGCTCAACGAGTCGAAGAGACTCTATCCTATTTATGATAAGGAAATGATAGTGATCATGCATATCTTAACCAAATTCAGGCAGTATCTGGTTGGCAACAGGTTTGTAGTGAAGACTGATCATAACAGTCTCAAGTATTTCCTTGATCAGAAAGACCTCAGTGAGAGGCAGAAGAAGTGGGTCTCAAAGATCCAAGCCTTTGACTTTGACCTTGAGTATGTCAAAGGAAAAAGGAATATCATGGAAGATGCCTTGTCTAGGAGGCCAGCAGGATGTTCAATGATGGACATTTGTACAGATTGGAAAGCTCATTTGTTGGTGGAATACTCCAAAAACAAATTTTCTTATGAGGTGATGGACGAACAAGTGATTGATGATAGATACTGGGTTCTTGATGACGTCATTTTCTAAAAGGAATAGATCTACTTGGTTCTAGAATCCACCCTGAAGGGGAAAATTCTGAAGGTATGTCATGATTCGCCTACACCAGGGCATCAGGGGTACTTCAAAACATATAGGAAGATCAGGGAGAGATTCTCATGGAAGGGTTTCAAGGATGATGTGTTGAAACACATACGAGAGTGCACGACTTGTCAACAGAACAAGTCTGAGAAGACACACCCCGCAGGGCTACTACAACCTCTACCCATTCCAGAGAATAAATGGGAGAGCATTTCCATGGATTTCATTACTGGCCTCCCTAGAGTACAAGGAAAGGACAATATATTTGTGGTGGTCGACAGACTGACCAAATTTGCACATTTCTTTGCCATACCCACAGACTACAAGGCCATACAGGTAGCAGAATTGTTTTTCAGGGAGGTATTTCGGTTGCATGGGTTATCCAAGAAGATAGTCAGTGATAGGGATAGGTGCTTCATCAACACATTTTGGCAGGAGCTTTTTAGATTGATAGGCATAGAGCTAGCCATGAGTACCAGCTATCACCCACAGACAAATGGGCAGACATAGATCATCAACAAATGGGTGGAAGGGTATCTGAGGAACTATGTGGGGGGGACACAACGCACTTAGGTGATATGGTTACATATGGGTGAGCATTGCTACATCACAACTTACCATATGTCTATCAGGATGTCACCATTCAGGGCATTGTATGGATACGATGCACCCTCCTTTATAGAGACTGTGTTTGGGGACAACAGGGTCCCGGGGGCCAAGGATTAGGTGGAGGAGAGTCGGAGGATTCTTCAATCAGTAAGGGAGAACTTGCAATCAGCTCAGAATCAGTAGAAGATATATGCAGACCGATATAGAGTTGAGCGCAGTTTTGAGGTAGGCGATTTGGTTTTTCTGCGATTACAGCCATACTGAAAATCCTCCTTGAAGAGGAGCGAAGCAGAGAAGCTGAAGCCGAATTTCTACGGGCCATACAGAGTCATCAGGAGGATAGGTGAGGTTGCATACGAGCTAAAGCTACCGAAAGGTAGAAATATTCATAACGTCTTTCACGTCTCTTGCCTTAAAAAGGTTGTGGGACAACAGGTTAGCATTTCAGAGGAGTTGCCACCCTTGGATGAGGAGGGTCAGTTGGAGCTGGTGCCAGAGGAGGTACTAGAGCATAGAGAGCACATATTGAGGAGAAGGATCATCAGAGAGTGATTTTTTAGATGGAGAGGTCTTCCAGTGGAGGATGCCACATGGGAGGGAGAGCATATCTTACAACACCCAGGATTGATGTTGCTTGAGGACAAGTAATCTCGGGAAGGGAGGACTGTGATGTTCCGTTCCCAAGAGTAGGCTAGAAAGGAGTGACATAGTAGTCTATATGTTCCCG
>JASDQU010241325.1:36150-49768 GCA_032191745.1 Picea mariana
GGGCTGTAATAAATGATTCCCCGTCTCTCTGTAAAGTCCACAGTCTTTTCGGATTTTTAACGATCGAAAGTCCGTCACGTGTTGGACCGTCTTACTGTGTCAGAGCCCGCATGCTGCCGCTATTTTTAGTCGGATTTTCTGGCCGCCAAATTTTCCCGCCACAAATTAGTTGATGCCTGATGTGTTTGGGGGATTCCGAGGACGCAAGTGACCATGGGGCTCGTGTTGAGGCGCTTGAGGAGGCTATATGCTTTGGACCGAGGGTCGCATGGTTTTGGTTTCTCACTAATTTGATTTCACAAGAGCTTCTAAATTATGTAAGGAATAACGGCCATTTTGAGAGGGATGTTGTTATCACATAAGGGATTTGTACCTAACGTTAACCTAAAAAGTTTTTAGTATGCTTCATGTTTTATAAATTATATTTATCTTATAATTGTTATATATGCGAACACACATGGGTGCACTGCTACCTAGTTTTAGTTAGTTGGTCATGCAGTCATCAGTTCACTGGCTAATCACAAGTGGAGTGATGAGAATCTCATGCATGCACATGTGTGGTGCTTTCCTCGTGATGATCCCAAGGTAAGTGCACCCTCTTGGTGATGATCTCAAGGTGAGCATGCAACAACACTTGGTGACAATACTAAGGTTGTGATGCAAGACTCTATTCCATTAGTCTAACTGAAGTGCAGCTAGTAATGATTGAAGAAGGTGTGGCGCCTCATCTAGGGGAGAATATTCTCATCCGAGGGAGAATATCTCTGACCAGGGACGCCCTCAACATAGATTAATCAACCTAGGAAACGAAATACTAAGTGAGTGTGTAATATCTCCAACACCCCCCTGAACACTACAAGGGTGTAAATGATGAATGGGTCCCAACAACCAAGGCCATGTTAGGCACCCATTGTACAATGCATCTAAGAATAAAACATTAGAGGAAAGAGGGAAAACCACGTGGGAAAAACCCCACTCAAAGTACAATGCATCAAAAAATGAAGAAGGAAGAAAAGCAGAAGCAACCGTGTCCTTCACTCCAAGACAATCGCGCAGTAAGTGGAACTTCTGTTTAGTAAATGTCTTGGTGAAGATGTATACAGTCTATTCGGTGGATGGATTGTACTGCAAATCGATGATCTTGTCATGTACAAACTCTTTGATGTAATGCATATGGATCTTGATGTGTTTGGTCTGCTATCACTACAATGGGTCTCTGCAAAACTTGAGAGTACTCTTATTGTCACACCAAATCACAGTTGAACGGTGGAATTGGATGTCAAGCTCAATGAGGAAGTTTTGAAGCCAAAGTGCTTGAATAGTGACGTTGATCGCTCCTCTCTACTTGGCCTCTGGTGACGATGAAGCAATTGTTGATTGTTATTCGCTCAACTAAAAGATGGGACTGGAACCCAAATTGAGAACGTACCTAGAAGTGGACTTGTGATCTATGTTATTGCTAGCCCAATCAAAGTCTGTGAAGCCCATGAGATCCAATGCACAACCAGTTGCATAGTGGACCCCATAACTAGTGGTGCCATGAACATATTGGCAGCTTTCCAGTGTAGCTAATATGACTCATGCATGTTCCTGGAAACTACCCTACTGCGTATGAGTGATCTGGTCAAGTGTGGGTGAGATACAAAAGGCTCCCCACAAGTTGTCGATACAAGGTGTTGTCCACCAATTGTGTATCCCCACCATCCTCAAGATGTACCCCAGATAAAAAGGGTGTGGCTACCAACTTGCAGTCGGTCATGTGGAATCTAACCAAGAGATCCATGCCATACTTAGTCTAAGATAGCTTGATGCATGAAGCATCCTGACTGATCTCGAGACCAAGGAAAAAGTGCAATGGACCCATGTTCATCATAGAAAACATGTCATGCAAAATGTCTAGGAACCTCAGACTCATTGTCGATCTTCATTCTATATGTTGATGACCTCCTGATCACAAGAAGTTCTCCTTTAGGGATTTGTACTCCAACGTTAACTTACAAAGTTTTTAGTATACTTCATGTTTTATAAACTATCTTTATTTTATAATTGTTATATATGTACATGAGATTATTATGATTCACATTTAAGAGGCACATCATATGGGAATTTATTATGTAAAAAAAATTTCAATCATTTGATATGTCATTGTAATGATAAGTTGTTTAATCATGTAGCAAACTTCCCCATACTTATCGAAATCCAGTGACATAAGAAGTTAATGTTCCCATTGATCTAGAACTCTATTCGATTTTTTAAGGATCTAGATCAACTCAAAATCAAGCATTACCCCTAATATCAATGTTCCATCATGCATGGAACTTTGATCATAGTGAGGCTCTGATCAAGCTTCAAATTTATATCAGATTTGTCATCGAAAAGAAGGTCCTTTGCTATAAGATTAACTTACCCACATAAGACTTGCAATTACCATGGACATCACATATATAACCATCAAAAGGCATGCCAGTGAAATTATCAATGATGTTAGACCAAGGTGAGGGGAGGATACTATTGGAGCATCCTAAGGCTTACACCAAGTACTAAAATTTTATGTTCAATTTAAATAGCATTGTCCAATTTGAATGTTTATATATGAGGTTTTGGAGAAGAGATTGTCAACATTATCGTGGAGCAAATTACCCAACCAGTGGATTTTACAAGTTATGCAACAATCTTCCCATCATTTTCCCCGTATATGAGTGTTGTGTTTTACAACTTTTCCCTTAAAGACATTGAACTATAGTTGTACAATTGTACAATATAGGGTTGTTGTAGCATCACCTATTATTGTGCATGTTGTCCCTTGACATCTTGGTCAATTACTCGTGTAACACACACACACCCTCTCTATCTTATCACCAACCCATCTAGTTTATCTTTTCATGAGGAATTTAGCACATGTGAATGCTTTAGACCCATTATATCCTTAATACTTCACACCTCCAGAGCCCTCACTACGTAGCTTGTATCTATACCATGTGGAATTTGATTCCCAAACCACATAGAGAGAATGGTTGAATACATTGGTGGGGAAATGCCATCTTTATAATATTCACTTTTCTATGCTAATATGGCAAGAAAATAGTCGAATTTTGTCTCAATCGCAATAAGGCATTGCTCAATGCATTGGAAGGGCTCATGGAGGAGTTACAATGGGTGCCCTATGGTGACCAAAATCAAGCTCATGCTACAAAGGTGTAGTATATGTTATTTTTTCGATGGATGGTGTTTGTCAAGCAAGAGGCACTCAACTACATGCATTGCTACACTAACTCAAAACTTAGGACCACCTACAAAGGGTTTCTTTAAAGCTCTCGCCACTAAGGAAGCTAGTGAGACTATCTCTTCTCTAAAGACTTCCCTGGGTTGAACATCCAATCAAAAATAAATTGAAAGAGAATTTATGGAGCATTATAAAATGGTGTTTTGAACCCAAGGCCCTTCTCCTGGAAGACAGGAAGCCACCTAAAAAGGACTTGATCTAGTTTTGTGTAAACTTATTGGAAAGCATATGAGAGCCTATGACTTGGCCCTTTCTCTAGATGAGCTATCTACAACCTTGCATGAAATGGATGGCGATAAGGCCCTTGACCTTGACGAGTTCCCCTGTGAATTTTACAAGGCCACCTAGGAGTTTATCGAGTCTCATTTGTTACAAGTATATCACGAAGCCCTTCACAACATATCTTTGGAAGTGGAAATCAATCAAGGACATATCAAGTTTATTCTTAAGGCAAGGGACTCTAAATTTATTACCAATTGGAGGCCCATCATTGTGCTCAATATGTGATATAAAATTCTTATTGAAGCCTTGTCCTTGTATATCAAATACATTATCCTCGAGATTCTCCATCGTGAACATGTTAAATTCATTCAGAGATAGATAATATTATCATAGTTTGGGATGGAATGGAGCGAGCCAAGTTATATGGCCTCAACAACTTACTTATAAAAATAGATTTTGATAAATCCCATGATCGAGTTCAATGGCCCTTCATCCTATCCTTGTTCCAAGTTATAGGGTTTGGTCCAACCTTTATCGACATTGTCAAAACTCTATTTGTAGATGCTTGAATTTGTCTTGCTATTAAAATATGATCTTTTGAAGAGCTATGGATTTTAAAATCTATCCAACAAGGGTATCCCTTAGCCCCAACCATTGTATATGTTGGCAACTAAAGCTCTTGGCTACATACTCAACTCTAAGGTAGATTTGGGGTTAATTTGAGGAGTTCCACTTCTCGAGCTAGACATGGGGTAGTTGGTCAATGTCCATTTACCAACAAATTCTTCGTGGGCATCTTTGAGGAACAAACTTCATGGACTTGGACCATAGAGTGTTTGGATACCTCCTGCTTAGCCTTGGGATCGAGCAACTAATGGCTAAAACTCAATGTTATAGATAGAGACAATTGTAGCATATGATATTTGCACTTGGGTTATAGTCAGATATTCCCACCCACCAAGAGGTGTTTTGTGTGGTCCACTCATGTGCCACATTCATAGTATGTGACTCACCCAATGATGATAATATACCTCTCCATAAATGCTTTAATGCAATGGACCACCTTCCTGGAGTCCCCTCAACTTAGCCTAAATGTGGGACCTCTCTAGGATGTCTACTGCTTAGGTCAGTTCTTTAGGTGCCTTTCCTCCCTGGTATTTAGCCTTTGATCACTAGTTTGGTTCACTTTGACCCTTGGGGCACCTACTGGGGGCATTTCTTAACTTCATGGGTCAAGTCGGGGACTTCTTGGTGGGAAGTGTACCATGAGTTCCTTGGGGGTGTTATATATGTGAATCTTTGACATGTGTAATTGAGATTCGTTTTGGGCTTGTTATCACACAAACTAGCATTTATATGGATACATTCTAAAATCTCAAGCGCAATTCAGTGTAACAAAGAGGTAAGCCACTATCACCTCATCGACCCTCTTTCACTTCAAGCCAACTCTTCTCCGACTCAAGGGGGTTTCCCTGGGTTGAGATTGCTAGGACCTGGGGCAATGAAGCTCAAGACAAACGTGAAGAGTGAGTCCAAGAAAAATGGTTTTTGTAAGATTTAGGGCATAAAAGAGGTTGGAGCATTGGAGATCAATATCTTTTCATCGAGCATATGGACTCAATGCAACAACTTCAATGGAGGCTAAGAGCAAGAGAAGAATTTAAGATCAAAACCCTAGGATTAAACCATCATGAGCCTAGGCTTAACTTTATAGGAAGGAAACCCTAAAGTTTATACAATCATAAACCCTAGGTGTCGTCCTACTTCTTATATGGTGTCTAGCAAGAAGGTCAAGTAGAAAGAAGTCAAACCCTGGAGTTTATATAATCATAAACCCTATATTTTAACTAATAAGGACAAGGTTAGGGGGATATACAATCATAATCCCTAACTTGACCTTATATGTTTTAACAAAATTAAGATGGAGAAAACAAAAGAAGGGGATAAACAATCTTAATCCTTCCTCAGGGTTCCGAACACAACTATCCAGGGGAAACAAGATAACATGCAACTTATCAACCATTTGATAGAGCATCCACTTAGAACACCATGACTAAACATGAATTCTTGGAAAGAACACTTACTACACCAAGTCGCTATGCATGAAGAAACCATAATTCATGGATCATCCATCAAACTTGAAAAAGGCATCCACAATTGATCTGCCCAATAAACTTCCTTAATCTTTCATCCATAACACAAGTCCAAGATAAAGATACTCCAACAAATTTCAAACCTCCTAAGGGATTTCTCCCTCAAGTCATTGTTTCAAAATGAGAGGAAGTCCATCTCTATTTATAAAGGAGATGCTCAACTTCCTTGTACATTAAAATATTATTTTCTAAACTAAAATCCCCTATTCTAGCCATTGGAGGGGCAAAAGGCCCTCTTCAACAATTACACAATATAAAATAAAACAATTTGGAGGCATTCATGCCACGTGTACAAGATCAAAGGGGAATGAGCCCTAAAATATGATTCCCCTCCATAAATGAAGGGAAATAAGGGGGCTTTGGTGCAACATCTAGCTTCCAAAGGCCCTTCTAAATGTAAATTCTTCGTTCATCCTTTGCAAGACACAAATTAGGACCTTTAGGGTCTCTCCAAATGCATAGGTAGGGTTCCAAAGTGAATGTTCACCCTTAGTCTTGGGTCTCCTCCTCCAAGTATGCCAATAAAAATTCCAAACTCTCCTACAAGGATGGGGGTACATGTCCTCATTACATCAATTGCACTATCAATACATACAAAGGTCGACCCTAAATTGAAATACAGGTTGGCACAGTCAGTTTTTTCCCAGTGTACAATGACATTAAAACCCATAATAGATCGGCCCTATCCATACAATATCTAATTCAAACCAAACTTCAGGTCGTCCCAATCCATAAGTTGTTACACAAGTGTGTGTGTGTGTGTACACCAAGAGTTGGATACATTTTCACCCTAAACCATTGATTTATTCTCCACACAGAAAATCTAGGACCTTAGTTCAATCATCTACTGCAATTTAACAAGTCTATATAAATGATAAGTTAGACCACTACAACTTGCCACACATGATGTGCCTTCAATAATGTTGTTATAAATGTGTTACTACTCAGGGATACACCTCTTAGATCTTCAAAGAGTCAGGCAAAACCATTAAAATTTGGACCCAAACAACCAACTGACACTCCCATACAATCACCATAGACAAAAGAGGTGTTTGGTTGTCTGATGAAGTGATCTGCATGTCTCCCACAACCAAGCTTGTTGCATTCTGAGCACTTCGGAAGTTGAAGCCAACAAGTAGAACACAAAAGATCTAAACATAAGGTTTCTTCAAACCCGTTTCCATCAATGCACCTTTCACACTCTTCACAACGAGCAATGCAAACAAAAATATACCTTTGACATTGTTCAAGTTTGTGGCCTTTCTCTACCATAGTGGTATTATTAAGCCTAACTAATTCACCAACCTTTAACTGTTTGCTTTCAAATCTTTGTAACTTAGGAAATGAATCAGGAAAATATAATCTTCTATATACAAAAAGCAAATCTCTCATTGACTTGGGGCATGCATATCCTCTGGTCTAATGCTTGATGTAAGTTCACAACGTTCTCTTTCTTTCACTGAAGGATCTTCGCCGCAGATAGATGTAGATACACCACCTTCAAAAGCACAACCTTCTTCCACTATAAATTCACTTAATACAAAATGGGACTGACCATTCACTGTAGAGTCTGGAGCCTTTTCATTTTAAAGTCTTGCAAGGTCTCCTGAAGAAAAATCATTCTCCACTATGACATCCATCAACCCAACTGATGTGGTTTCAGAAGTATGATGAATGTTTGGATACTCCTTGTTTGCAGGAAATACAACACTACTGTAAATTTGCAATGTCTCATAAAAATTTCCTTCATTCACCTCGAGGGAACTAACATGCTTACCAGTATCTCACCTTGTTTGTAAGTGAACAACATATTCTTCATAATCAGATGCAAAAGTTGTTGAAGTTGCACAATTAGGTAGATAAGAGTTGTAGTTGTGTCATGGCAAGTATCCAAGCAAATGTTACCTTTTGTATGTGTGACTCTCCAAAGCAAGTTGTCCCAAGAATTCATTTTGATCTCCAGATTCATTATTGCCTCTCCAACAATATTCACATACCCTTTTGAATGTAAAGTTTTTGCATCATAGGCAATAATGGCCATTATGATAAAGTTAGGGTTTCACCAATTCAAACTGTTGTTATAAACCACCATCCAAAGAAGCTTTCAAGTAATTATCAAGGTGATCTTTAGTTAGGACAGAAAGGCCATGGATTCTCAAAAGTTTTAGTCCAAGCGTGCTATCTCCACTTTTCTCTGTGTGTCCCTTCATCATTGTCACAATGCCTTCTACAGTTATTTTAGTGCATCCTGGAAAACATAAAATTTCTTTTTAAGTTTAGGATTTTTGTCAAGAGCTTGTTTCAACCCATCATCTATGAATTTGAAACAGTCCACCAAGCTCAGACATTGCAGATGACCTTGAACCAAGCCACGATCTTTCATGATCTTCATCACAATCGCATATGCCAGTAGTCCAAGGCTCATTTGCAAGTGGCTCATGGTTCTGGGGAAGGGGCTAACCACACTTCTGACATGTATGCACAACTAATCAGGGCACCTTCGCGGGTTCATGTATTACTTGTTGTTCATGCATAATACCTTGATCCATGAACCTTTTCTTTTGTTGGATAAAGGACACAAGTGTTGGATTTAGGTCGCTGGAGATTGTCACTCGATATAATGCAGAAAAGTCTAGTATGCTGAAAATAAATTATTGATGAAGTACTCCTTCCCAAACAACTGAAAATGCTTCCTTCTTGGACTGTTTGGCTTCAACATGGTCACTCGACAAATGGTATATGGATTATGCGTTTGGAAATTTGCCTTCATGATCCCCTTATTGTCCAGACACCACTAGTGGATAACAAGGCCTAAGAACCCATGGCATTTTCTTACCAAACCCATGACACTGAGTCAACAGGTTGGTACAACAAGTCCATATGACTTGGACCCTCCAACAGCTAAGATAATGTTTAGCTACACCTTGAGGTCACTCTCCTTGCTTATTTATACCATTCAAATCATCTTTCTAAAGTCTCTTTGATTCTTCTATTTTGGAAAATCCTATTTTGTAGGTACACACTTGGATTAGTGATCAAGCTCCTTTCACTTTTCTCACATCCTTTGGTTGCTTGCACCTATCATCCCCAAACATCTCCACAAATATCAGTTGTCACCAGCTTCCCAACCTTGCAAGTTCCATTCGATTCATCCAAGGGTATCTTCATTGGCTCAATTCCATTAATACCTTGGATGTTTCAACCTTACAACCTCCAGGGAGGTGTAATCTCCCTAGTTGCCCAATTTTTTCTCTAATCAACATTATGATATATAATTTTATAAGCAAATATAAGTTAGCAATGGAAATAACACTACTCGTTTCAATTTCATCTATTACCCATGTATACATTCAAACATTTTAGCACATAAAACATATTTTCGGATAGTCCCTGGAATACTAATAGCTAGTGAATGGGATCAGATAAAAACATACATATACAATCCTTTCCCATGAAAAAAATATTTTCTCCCATTATTTTGGTATCTTTTGTGATACCCATAATGTCAATTACATCCATTTGGCATAGTTGAAATTTAATTAACAAAATAGAGGCAATATTGCACTCTCTGCATTACAAAATGATAGTTGTAACAACCTTGAAATCTACATACGAACGACTCTCAAATAGTCCAAGATGCATTCGTGATACAATGCTAAATTCCAGATTTTTCATTTCCCAATTAAGTATATAATCTTTAAACACAACAAACCCACAAATGTTAATCTTCAACAATTGAACAACAATAGCTAATTTACCTATCTATTTAGTGGATGCACTTGGTAAAATAGCTCCATGAGAGTGTTTTTCCTCCCAACCATAGGCACCAACTCATGTAGATGCCACTCTCGTGTTGGGCAATGAAACAACAAGGATGAATTTATGGCTCTGATTCTCCTCACTCCTCCCAATTACTAGATATCAGAACCAAGGAATTACATTTCAAACCATTATGACTACAATAATCCCACTCATCCAACCTCTCTTCCCCCTCAACTTGCACAACACAAGGAATGGGATCCCCTTCTCTACTAAATAGTCCCTCAAGCTATCCCGCTTCATTCCATTCTCTAGTTCATTCTGGACAATGAATATCCACTACTAGTACCATGGATTTCTAGATGTAATTAAGTTTTTTCTTTTCTCTCAACAATTATCCATGCTTGGAAACATACTCCTTTGGTAGGATGCAGTACCCTCTTCTTGAAGATTGAGAAAATACCCTTCCCAAAAGCTTGCATGAACACAATGTTTGCAAGGAGAGCAAATGCCCTTCCATGAACATTGGGAAAATAAAACACGAGACACACAAGACCAAAGGATAGGAGGAGTTGGAATATTGATACTTCGGAGACAACAATAAAACATTATTTCTTGAACTCACCCTACTTTCCCATTCATTGGTGTTAGCAACATTACTTGTCTTCGACATAAGGATATCCGGGTCTGCAGGTTGCACGAGAAGCGCCCGAGCGCAACACACAGAAGAAATCCATTTCAGGCCCAGGTCAAGTGAGCGGGCGCTTCGATTTCAACGTTCAGTATGCATCCAAAGAATCAAATCAGCGGTGGGCGGGAAATCGCGATTAGCAAAGCTGCGCTAAGGTTAGCGCAATGGATAGCGCCCATAGCATGTTCAGAAATGGATGACAGTCGTTCATCCCAAGGGGCACGTGGCACAAGATCTGGTTGCGTCGACTTTTCGACAGTCGCGAGTGCAAAGGGTGAAGGTTTTATGACTTTGAACATCGCGAAACCCCGAACCCCGACAGCGCCGAAAGCGTCGAAACTGGGGCCCGCGACATCACGAAGCATTTTCAACCATCCATCTAAAGGGAACACCTGGCAGCAAATTGAGCCATCTCGGTGTTTCGCCCATCGCGACTCCAAGACGCAAAGAGCAGCTCCATTATATTTCGATGCGCGAGGTGTCGGGAGAGTCCTGGACCCGGACCCACGGTATCGTCGGGAGAGTTTGAAGCCGTCAGATCTAGAGGGATGCATGGTGCCAGATTAAGCCGTCTCGGCATATCGCTCATCGCGATCTCGATCAGCAAGGATCATCCCCTTCATATTCGCGAACGCCGAAAGCGCCTTGGGAATAGGCACGTGGTCACATTCCATGGTCACTTGGAGGAAGAAGGAGTTGTGTAAAGAAGGCCAAGGCGCCGAGTTCAGTTACAAGGGGGGTCGTCGCGATCTCCAGGCGCCATTGGATCCGATCTTCATACTGTTTCTCGCCTCGAGTGAATGATGGCAAGAGCGGGTGGTTGAAACCTCCTTTCATTCATTAAGTGAGGGGATGGAGGGTCTGGCAAGCCGTCCGCCCGAAGAGGTCCTGTGTATCGATTTCCTCAAAGAAACCATGTCGAAGTCCTCGATTCAACAAAAAAGTATGCACATGCCAGTCCAAACACTTAATGGCCCAGCTACCCTCCTTGCAGGAGCCATGCGTAGTTAAGATGGCGCTTAAAGAAAGATATCAGTACGAGTTTGATTGAAGGGACACCAAGCTTTGGGTGATGGGACACGCCTCTGTGAGGTAAATTTTCCTGGGTATATAGACTCAGTTTTTGTATTTTGAAGGCATCGAGGGTTGAGCAAGGCTCCCGATTGTAAAGTTTTGATGAAGCGTTGGTCGCTCTGGTTAATGTATGAAGCATTTGAGATTTCTTACTTTATGGACGTCGGTTTCCCTTCCATCTCTTTGTTTACTGTGTTAGAACAACTCAGAATTGGAGGATTCAGTCGAGTTGTGGTTGTTATAGGATGATGTAGGTTGGATCACTGTAGCAGTTACGTTGTTTCTAATCGGTTCCTGTGATTTTCTCAACGCTGAACGACTTGGAATTGGAGGATCCAGTCAAGTCACTCTTCAGCTCCTTGAGGCTCCGGACCAAGAGGATCTTGGCTTCCGAGCTTTTCGTCCTCAAGCTTCCGAAGGCCTGTTGCCCGAGGCAGTCTTGCTCGCCCTTCTCACAAGTCTTCCTTCTACCACCCTGTAATCATCTACTGACAGAAGTTGGATCAAGACCTCCCTTGCTTTCTACATACCAGGCCCAGTTTCCTAAGTTAAAGCTATATTTTCTTGAGTTTTCACCCATCTGATCACCCCATTAAACAAATCGTGACATAAAACCGATGGGCGTTGGGCTCTGCTTCTGTAGGCAATCCAGGAGTGACTTCTGACGCTAACAATTGGTTCATTGCCCCCATGGTGCTCCTGGAATGTTATAGCCCCAAGTGTACTTTATTAATATATTATTAAATTTATTCTATATTAATTCCAATATAATCAAGTGGTAATTCAATTACCAAACTTACCACATACTTGCACATCACACCTCAACTGGCTTTGGCTCATCCTTGTGCACTTGAAGCATTAGTACACACGTCATGTTCAATGTTCAACTGGGGGTATTACATTCATGCCCCCCTTGGAATAACATTATCCTCGGTGTTTTTCTTTCCAATAACGAGATCATTGTCTTCATTATTTAGTTGCACCTGTAATGTTATCCTCTTTATTGCCTACTTTCATAGCTAGTGGCTATCTTAGACACAATGCTTATGCATTTCCTTCCACTACCTTGTTCTCCTCCAAAGTCTTCACATCTTAGCATGTACCTATATTAATCATCTAAGAAAAGCATGCATGTCATAAACATTTTATACAACAATTATCATATCCATGGAAAATTTTCAAATTCATGCTTGAAGCATATGTATTCATAACACAAGATAAGTGTGCAAATAAGTCTAATACTTGTTTGTATGAATATATCTTTGCTCCACATGGATTCCACGTGTGAGAGTTAACTCATTGTCGTTTTTGACACGCTTGACACACCCTCCTTATCCCAACAAGCATACAACATGAATCTCTCGTAGCAAATTCATTCAGGTTGCCTCCTCCTTGCAACCACTCACCCTTCTAGGCTCAAACATCCCCTTCTCTATTAAATAGACCCTCGAGCATTCCATCATTTGCCAAGGTTTTGACATGCAAGTAGAGCACCAATTTATACAGTTTTATTGTAAGAGCACACCATTGATAACCTCCAATCAATCAATAACTTATGGTGATCAAGACAGCTTTCTCAATGGTTATATTTGGATGTAATAACCCGCACATAGGTAGAACAATATATTTGGATGTAATAAAGGTCAATACTAATAAGGCCTTTCAATAAAATAGAATAAGGCAGATGTAAAGAGACCTAATAGAAGCTCCCGCTTCTAGAAGGATCTACCTCTAGATGCTTCTTTTCAGTATAAATAGGAGTCGAGGGCATGAGAACCCTAGCTTTGATATTATTGTAATAGAGCTTTGCTCAACTGGAGGTTGCCCCCTCGAAGAGGCCCGTGAACATTGCTTTTAGATTCAAAGTGTTACTTCTGTTGTTATTCTTATATCATTTCAGTGTTATTGTGGTGAATGTTATGGTTATATTGTTGTTATTTTGCCATTACTAGCATTTTATTTCTGTTTTGCATACATTTTATATCTGGTATATTACAAGTGGTATCAGAGTACTTTCCTCAACAGAAAGTGTGGGTTAAAATTTTTTCAGGGTAGAGACGTATTCCGATGTCTTTAAGCCACAAAGATCTGTAGTTACGTGCATAAACCCGTGGTTGAGGGATTCATACACGCAGGAAATACAAGTGGTACTTAAGCGCACATCTGTTGGCCACCCTTGTAACCCATGTTGGTACCCCTTCGAGTGGTAGCGCATCAGACAACACCTGTGTATGGATCGGCCTAGATTACTTGAAGCCCTCTTTAGATAAACCGATCGGTCGCCTTACTGCTATAGTGTCATCGAGAACAACACTAAGGAAGATACTCTCTAATACCTAGGTGGTTGGGTAGTACGGCTAAGGGTATGGTCTATCCTCCTTAGTTAGTGCCCTGAGATATTGGGCCGAGTACTACTGTTGGACCCCGCACGTATAT
>JASDQU010241325.1:55636-78658 GCA_032191745.1 Picea mariana
GGGCTCGTGTTGAGGCGCTTGAGGAGGCTATATGCTTTGGACCGAGGGTCGCATGGTTTTGGTTTCTCACTAATTAGATTTCACAAGAGCTTCTAAATTATGTAAGGAATAACGGCCATTTTGAGAGGGATGTTGTTATCACATAAGGGATTTGTACCTAACGTTAACCTAAAAAGTTTTTAGTATGCTTCATGTTTTATAAATTATATTTATCTTATAATTGTTATATATGCGAACACACATGGGTGAACTGCTACCTAGTCTTAGTTAGTTGGTCATGCAGTCATCAGTTAACTGGCTAATCACAAGTGGAGTGATGAGAATCTCATGCATGCATATGTGTGGCACTTTCCTCGTGATGATCCCAAGGCAAGTGCACCCTCTTGGTGATGATCCCAAGGTGAGCATGCAACAACACTTGGTGACAATACTAAGGTTGTGATGCAAGACTATATTCCATTAGTCTAACTGAAGTGCAGCTAAGTAATGATTGAAGAAGGTGTGGCGCCCTCATCTAGGGGAGAATATTCTCATCCGAGGGAGAATATCTCTGACCAGGGACGCCCTCAACATAGATTAATCAACCTAGGAAACGAAATACTAAGTGAGTGTGTAATATCTCCAACACCCCCCTGAACACTACAAGGGTGTAAATGATGAATGGGTCCCAACAACCAAGGCCATGTTAGGCACCCATTGTACAATGCATCTAAGAATAAAACATTAGAGGAAAGAGGGAAAACCTCGTGGGAAAAACCCCACTCAAAGTACAATGCATCAAAAAATGAAGAAGAAAGAAAGGCAGTTGCTAAGCAACCGTGTCCTTCACTCCAAGACAATCGCGCAGTAAGTGGAACTTCTGCTTAGTAAATGTCTTGGTGAAGATGTATACAGTCTATTCGGTGGATGGATTGTACTGCAAATCGATGATCTTGTCATGTACAAACTCTTTGATGTAATGCATATGGATCTTGATGTGTTTGGTCTGCTATCACTCCAATGGGTCTCTGCAAAACTTGAGAGTACTCTTATTGTCACACCAAATCACAGTTGAACGGTGGAATTGGATGTCAAGCTCAATGAGGAAGTTTTGAAGCCAAAGTGCTTGAATAGTGACGTTGATTGCTCCTCTCTACTTGGCCTCTGGTGACGATGAAGCAATTGTTGATTGTTATTCGCTCAACTAAAAGATGGGACTGGAACCTAAATTGAGAACGTACCTGGAAGTGGACTTGTGATCTATGTTATCGCTAGCCCAATCAAAGTCTGTGAAGCCCATGAGATCCAATGCACAACCTGTTACATAGTGGACCCCATAACTAGTGGTGCCATGAACATATATGAGGATGGGCTTGGCAGTTTTCCAGTGTAGCTAATCTGACTCATGCATGTACCTGGAAACTACCCTACTGCATATGAGAGATCTGGTCGAGTGTGGGTGAGATACAAAAGGCTCCCCACAAGTTGTCGATACGAGGTGTTGTCCACCAATTGTGTATCTCGGCCATCCTCAAGATGTACCCCAGACAAAAAGGGTGTGGCTACCAACTTGCAGTTGGTCATGTGGAATCTAACCAAGAGATCCATGACATACTTAGTCTAAGATAGCTTGATGCATGAAGCATCCTGATTGATCTTGAGACCAAGGAAAAAGTGCAATGGACCCATGTTTGTCATAGAAAACATGTCATGCAAAATGTCTGAGAACCTCATACTCATTGTCGATCTTCATTCTATATGTTGATGACCTCCTGATCACAAGAAGTTCTCCTTTAGGGATTTGTACTCCAACGTTAACTTACAAAGTTTTTAGTATACTTCATGTTTTATAGACTATCTTTATTTTATAATTGTTATATATGTACATGAGATTATTATGATTCGCATTTAAGAGGCACATCATATGGGAATTTATAATGTAAATAAAATTTCAATCATGTGATATGTCATTGTAATGATAAGTTGTTTAATCATGTAGCAAACTTCCCCATACTTATCGAAATCCAGTGACATAAGAAGTTAATGTTCCCATTGATCTAGAACTCTATTTGATTTTTCAAGGATCTAGATCGACTCAGAATCAAGCATTATCCCTGATGTCAATGTTCCATCATGCATGGAACTTTGATCATAGTGAGGCTCTAATCAGGCTTCAAATTTATATCAGATTCATATCAGATTTGTCATCAAAAAGAAGGTCCTTTGCTATAAGATTAACTTACCCACTTAAGACTTGCAATTACCATGAACATCACATATATAACCATCAAAAGGCATGGCAGTGAAATTATCAATGATGTTAGACCAAGGTGAGGGGAGCATACTATTGGAGCATCCTAAGGCTTACACCCAGTACTAAAATTTTATGTTCAGTTTAAAGAGCATTGTCCAGTTTGAATGTTTATATATGAGGTTTTGGAGAAGAGATTGTCAACATTATCGTGGAGCAAATTACCCAACCAGTGGATTTTACAAGTTATGCAACAATCTTCCCATCATTTTCCCCATATATGAGTGTTGTGTTTTATAACTTTTCCCTTACATACATTGAACTATAGTTGTACAATTGTACAATATAGGGTTGTTGTAGCATCACCTATTATTGTGCATGTTGTCCCTTGACATCTTGGTCAATTACTCGTGTAACACACACACACACACTCTCTATCTTATAACCAACCCATCTAGTTTATCTTTTCGTGAGGAATTTAACACGTGTGAATGCTTTAGAGCCATTATATCCTTAATACTTCACACCTCCAGAGCCCTCACTACGTAGCTTGTATCTATACCATGTGGAATTTGATTCCCAAACCACATAGAGAGAATGGTTGAATACATTGGTGGGGAAATCCCATCTTTAGAATATTCACTTTTCTATGCTAATATGGCAAGAAAATAGTCGAATTTTGTCTCAATCGCAATAAGGCATTGCTCAATGCATTGGAAGGGCTCATGTAGGAGTTACAATGGGTGCCCTATGGTGACCAAAATCAAGCTCATGCTACAAAGGTGTAGTATATGTTATTTTTTGGATGGATGGTGTTTGTCAAGCAAGAGGCACTCAACTACAGGCATTGCTACACTAACTCAAAACTTAGGACCACCTACAAAGGGTTTCTGTAAATCTCTCGCCACTAAGGAAGCTAGTGAGACTATCTCTTTCCTAAAGACTTCCCTAGGTTGAACATCCAATCAAAAATAAATTGAAAGAGAATTTATGGAGCATTATAAAATGGTGTTTTGAACCCAAGGCCCTTCTCCTGGAAGACAGGAGGCCACCTAAAAAGGACTTGACCTAGTTTTGTGTAAACTTATTGGAAAGCATATGAGAGCCTATGACTTGGCCCTTTCTCTAGATGAGCTATCTACAACCTTGCATGAAATGGATGGTGATAAGGCCCTTGACCTTGACGAGTTCCCCTATGAATTTTACAAGGCCGCCTAGGAGTTTATTGAGTCGCATTTGTTACAAGTATATCATGAAGCCCTTCACAACATATCTTTGGAAGTGGAAATCAATCGAGGACATATCGATTTTATTCTTAAGGCAAGGGACTCTAAATTTATTACCAATTGGAGGCCCATCATTGTGCTCAATATGTGATATAAAATTCTTATTGAAGCCTTGTCCTTGTATATCAAATACATTATCCCCGAGATTATCCACCGTGAACATGTTAAATTCATTCAGAGATAGATAATATTATCATAGTTTGGGATGGAATGGAGCGAGCCAAGTTATATGGCCTCAACGACTTACTTATAAAAATAGATTTTGATAAATCCCATGATCGAGTTCAATGGCCCTTCATCCTATCCTTGTTCCAAGTTCTAGGGTTTGGTCCAACCTTTATCGACATTGTCAAAACTCTATTTATAGATGCTTGAATTTGTCTTGCTATTAAAATATGATCTTTTGAAGAGCTATGGATTTTAAAATCTATCCAACAAGGGTATCCCTTAGCCCCAACCATTGTATATGTTGGCAACTAAAGCTCTTGGCTACATACTCAACTCTAAGGTAGATTTGGGGTTAATTTGAGGAGTTCCACTTCTCGAGCCAGACATGGGGTAGTTGGTCAATGTTCATTTACCAACAAATTCTTCGTGGGCATCTTTGAGGAACAAACTTCATGGACTTGGTCCATAGAGTGTTTGGATACCTCCTGTTTAGCCTTGGGATCGAGCAACTAATGGCTAAAACTCAATGTTATAGATAGAGACAATTGTAGCATATGATATTTGCACTTAGGTTATAATCAGATATGCCCACCCACCAAGAGGTGCTTTGTGTGGTCCACTCATGTGCCACATTCATAGTATGTGACTCACCCAATGATGATAATATACCTCTCAATAAATGCTTTAATGCAATGGACCACCTTCCTAGAGTCCCCTCAACTTAGCCTAAATGTGGGACCTCTCTAGGATGTCTATTGCTTAGGTCAGTTCTTTAGGTGCCTTTCCTCCCTGGTATTTAGCCTTTGATCACTAGTTTGGTTCACTTTGACCCTTGGGGCACCTACTGGGGGCATTTCTTAACTTCATGGGTCAAGTCGGGGGCTTCTTGGTGGGAAGTGTACCACAAGTTCCTTGGGGGTGTTATATATGTGAATCTTTGACATGTGTAACTGAGATTCGTTTTGGGCTTGTTATCACACAAACTAGCATTTATATGGATAAATTCTAAAATCTCAAGCGCGATTCAATGTAACAAAGAGGTAGGCCACTATCACCTCATCAACCCTCTTTCACTTCAAGCCAACTCTTCTCCGACTCAAGGGGGTTTCCCTGGGTTGAGATTGCTAGGACCTGGGGCAATGAAGCTCAAGACAAACGTGAAGAGTGAGTCCAAGMAAAATGGTTTTTGTAAGATTTAGGGCATAAAAGAGGTTGGAGCATTGGAGATCAATRTCTTTTCATCRRGCATATGGASTCAATGCAACAACTTCAATGGAGGCTAAGAGCAAGAGAAGAATTTAAGATCAAAACCCTAGGATTAAACCATCATGAGCCTAGGCTTAACTTTATAGGAAGGRAACCCTAAAGTTTATACAATCATWAACCCTAGGTGTCGTCCKACTTCTTMYWWGGTGTCTAGCAAGAAGGTCAAGTAGAAAGAAGTCAAACCCTGGAGTTTATATAATCATAAACYCTRKATTTTAACTAATAAGGACAAGGTTAGGGGGATATACAATCATAATCCCTAACTTGACCTTATATGGTTTTAACAAAATTAAGATGGAGAAAACAAAAGAAGGGGATAAACAATCTTAATCCTTCCTCAGGSTTYCRAACACAACTATCCAGGGGAAACAAGATAACATGCAACTTATCAACCATTTGATAGAGCATCCACTTARAACACCATGAMTAAACATRAATTCTTGGAAAGAACRCTTACTACACCAAGTCGCTATGCATGAAGAAACCATAATTCATGGATCATYCATCAAACTTGAAARARKYATCCACAATTGATCYGCCCAATAAACTTCCTTAATCTTTCATCCATARCACAAGTCCAAGATAAAGATACTCCAACAAATTTCARACCTCCTAAGGGATTTCTCCCTCAAGTCATTGTTTCAAAATGAGAGGAAGTCCATCTCTATTTATAAAGGAGATGCTCAACTTCCTTGTACATTAAAATATTATTTTCTAAACTAAAATCCCCTATTCTAGCCATTGGAGGGGCAAAAGGCCCTCTTCAACAATTACACAATATAAAATAAAACAATTTGGAGGCGTTCATGCCACGTGTACAAGATCAAAGGAGAATGAGCCCTAAAATATGATCCCCCTCCATATTTGAAGGGAAATAAAGGGGGCTTTGGTGCAACATCTAGCCTCCAAAGGCCCTTCTAAATGTAAATTCTTCGTTCATCCTTTGCAAGACACGAATTAGGACCTTTAGGGTCTCTCCAAATGTATAGGTAGGGTTCCAAAGTGAATGTTCACCCTTAGTCTTGGGTCTCCTCCTCCAAGTATGCCAATAAAAATTCCAAACTCTCCTACAAGGATGGGCGTACATGTCCTCATTACGTCAACTGCATTATCAATACATACAAAGGTCAACCCTAAATTGAAATACAGGTTGGCACAGTCAGTTTTTTCCCAGTGTACAATGACATTAAAACCCATAATAGATCGGCCCTATCCATACAATAGCTAATTCAAACCAAACTTCAGGTCGGCCCAATCCATAAGTTGTTACACAAGTGTGTGTGTGTGTGTGTGTGTGTGTACACCGAGAGTTGGATACATTTTCACCCTAAACCACTGATTTATTCTCCACACGGAAAATCTAGGACCTTAGTTCAATCGTCTACTGCAATTTAACAAGTCTATATAAATGATAAGTTAGACCACTGCAACTTGCCACACATGATGTGCCTTCAATAATGTTGTTATAAATGTGTTGCTACTCAGGGATACACCTCTTAGATCTTCAAAGAATCAGGCAAAACCATCAAAATTTGGACCTAGACAACCAGCTGACACTCCCATACAATCACCATAGACAAAAGAGGTGTTTGGTTGTCTGATGAAGTGATCTACATGTCTCCCACAACCAAGCTTGCTGCATTCTGAGCACTTCGGAAGTTGAAGCCAACAAGTAGAACACAAAAGATCTAAACATAAGGTTTCTTCAAACCCATTTTCATCAATGCACCTTTCACACTCTTCACAACGAGCAATGCAAACAAAAATATACCTTTGGCATTGTTCAAGTTTGTGGCCTTTCTCTACCATGGTGATATTATTAAGACTAACTGATTCACCAACCTTTATCTATTTGCTTTCAAATCTTTGTAACTTAGGAAATGAATCAGGAAAATATAATCTTCTATATACAAAAAGCAAATCTCTCGTTGACTTGGGGCATGCATATCCTCTGGTCTGATGCTTGATGTAAGTTCACAACGTGCTCTTTCTTTCACTGAAGGATCTTTGTCACAGATAGATGCATATACACCACCTTCAAAAGCACAACCTTCTTCCAGTATAAATTCACTTAATACAAAAAGGGACTGACCAGTCACTGTAGAGTCTGGAGCCTTTTCATTTTAAAGTCTTGCAAGGTCTCCTGAAGAAAAATCATTCTCCACTATGACATCCATCAACCCAATTGATGTGGTTTCAGAAGTATGATGAGTGTTTGGATACTCCTTGTTTGTAGGAAATACAACACTACTGTAAATTTGCAATGTCTCATAAAAAATTTCCATCATTCACCTCGAGGGAACTAACATGCTTACCAGTATCTCACCTTGTTTGTAAGTGAACAACATATTCTTTATAATCATATGCAAAAGTTGTTGAAGTTGCACAATCAGGTAGATAAGAGTTGTAGTCGTGTCATGGCAAGTATCCAAGCAAATGTTACCTTTTGTATGTGTGACTTTCCAAAGCAAGTCGTCCCGAGAATTCATTTCGATCTCCATATTCATTATTGCCTCTCCAACAATATTCACATACCCTTTTGAATGTAAAGTTTCTGCATCATAGGCAATAATGGCCATTATGATAAAGTTGGAGTTTCACCAATTCAAACTGTTGTTATAAACCACCATCCAAAGAAGCTTTCAAGTAATTATCAAGGTGATCTTTAGTTAGGCCATAAAGGCCATGGATTCTCAAAAGTTTTAGTCCAAGCGTGCTATCTCCACTTTGCTCTGTGTGTCCCTTCATCATTGTCACAATGCCTTCTACAGTTATTTTAGTGCATCCTGGCAAACATAAACTTTCTTTGTAAGTTTAGGATTTTTGTCAAGAGCTTGTTTCAACCCATCATCTATGAATTTGAAACAGACCACCAAGCTCAGACATTCCAGATGACCTTGAACCAAGCCACGATCTTTCACGATCTTCAGCACAATCGCATATGCCAGTAGTCCAAGGCTCATTTGCAAGTGGTTCATGGTTCTAGGGAAGAGGCTAACCACACTTCTGACATGTATGCACAACTAATTAGGGCACCTTCGCGGGTTCATGTATTACTTGGCATAATACCTTGATCCATGAACCTTTTCTTTTGCTTGGATAAAGGACACAAGTGTTGGATTTAGGTAGTTGGAGATTGTCACTCGATATAATGCAGAAAATTCCAGTATGTTGAAAATAAATTATTGATGAAGTACTCCTTCCCAAACAACTGAAAATGCTTCCTTCTTGGACTGTTTGGCTTCAACATGGTCACTCGACAAATGGTATATGAATTATGCGTATGGAAATTTGCCTTCATGATCCCCTTAATGTTCAAACACCACTAGTGGATAACAAGGCCTAAAAACCCATGGCATTTTCTTACCAAACTCATGACACTGAGTCAATAGGTTGGTACAACAAGTCCATATGACTTGGACCCTCCAACAACTAAGCTAATGTTTATCTACACCTTGAGGTCATTCTCCTTGCTTATTTATACCATTCAAATCATCTTTCTAAAGTCTCTTTGATTCTTCTATTTTGGAAATTCCTATTTTGTAGGTACACACTTGGATTAGTGATCAAGCTCCTTTCACTTTTCTCACGTCCTTAGGTTGCTTGCACCTATCATCCCCAAACATCTCCACAAATATCAGTGGTCACTAGCTTCCCAACCTTGCAAGTTCCATTCGATTCATCCTAGGGTATCTTCATTGGCTCAATTCCATTAATACCTCGGATGTTTCAACCTTACAACCTCCAGGGAGGTGTAATCTCCCTAGTTGCCCAATTTTTGCTCTAATGAACATTATGATATATAATTTTATAAGAAAATATAAGTTAGCAATGGAAATAACACTACTCGTTTCAATTTCATCTATTACCCATGTATACATTCAAACATTTTAGCACATAAAACATATTTTCGGATAGTCCCTGGAATACTAATAGCTAGTGAATGGGATAAAATAACAACATACATATACAATCCTTTCCCATGAAAAAAATATTTTCTCCCATTATTTTGGTATCTTTTGTGATACCCATAATGTCAATTACATCCATTTGGCATAGTTGAAATTTAATTAACAAAATAGAGGCAATATTGCACTCTCTGCATTACAAAATGATGCTTGTAACAACCTTGAAATCTACATACAAACAACTCTCAAATAGTCCAAGATGCATTCTTGATACAATGCTAAATTCCAGATTTTTCATTTCCCAATCAAGTATATAATCTTTAAACACAACAAACCCACAAATGTTAATCTTTAACAATTGAACAACAATAATTTACTTATCTATTCAATGGATGCACTTGGTAAAATAGCTCCATGAGAGTGTTTTTCCTCTTGACCATAGGCACCAACTCATATAGATGCCACTCTCGTGTTGGGCAATGAAACAACAAGGGTGAATTTATGACTCTGATTCTCCTCACTCCTCCCAATTACTAGATATTAGAACCAAGGAATTCAAACCATACAACAATATTCTCCTCTCTTCCCCATCAACTTTCACAACACAAGGAATGGGATCCCCTTCTCTACTAACAGTCCCTCAAGCTATCCCGCTTCATTCCATTCTCTAGTTCATTATGGACAATGAATATCCACTACTAGTACCACGGATTTCTAGATGTAATTAAGTTTTTTCTTTTCTCTCAACAATTATCCGTGCTTGGAAACATACTCCTTTGGTAGGATGCAGTACCCTCTTCTTGAAGATTGAGAAAATACCCTTCCCAAAAGCATGCATGTCATAAACATTTTATACAACAATTATCATATCCATGGGAATTTTTCAAATTCATGCTTGAAGCATATGTATTCATAACACAAGATAAGTGTGCAAATAAGTCCAATACTTGTTTGTATGAATATATCTTTGCTCCACGTGGATTCCACGTGTGAGAGTTAACTCATTGTCGTTTTTGACACACTTGACAAACCCTTCTTGATCCCGACAAACATACAACATGAATCTCTCATAGCAAATTCATTCAGGTTGCCTCCTCCTTGCAACCACTCACCCTTCTAGGCTCAAACATCGCCTTTTCTACTAAATAGACCCTCGAGCATTCCATCATTTGCCAAGGTTTTGACATGCAAGTAGAGCACCAATTTATACAGTTTTATTGTCAGAGCACAACATTGATAACCTCCAATCAATCAATAACTTATGGTGATCAAGACATATCATAGGCTTCCAATGGCATCATGGTAGCTTTCTCTCCTTGCTCTCCATCTTACAACAACCATCATTTTACCTTGCTAGGTAGATCCACCATCCCATCTTGCCAAAAACATACAAGTAATACGAGTTATCTTTTTATCTTTCAACCAACTTTGGAAATAATTATCATAGCAATCAGATTCCAAATAATAAATGAAGTTCCATGTAATACTTAACTTTCAATTTTTGTAGGCAATAGTCTTTGTCTTCACCATGGCTTATTTCATTGTCATATCCAAGATATTTCTTTCTACAACTTTATTCTACTAATAGAGCTTCATATAGTCAAAGAAAACATGACTACTTATGCATACAATTCTTTAACACTACAATATCCACAACAACTTATGAAATGATCTCAGAATTATGAGATACCAATAATTTCATTGCTCTGATTGTTAACATACTCATTGTGATAATGTAATCAAACCTATGTGCCAACATACATGTATGCATAATCACCACTTGCACACTTAAACTATATTTTATTATTAGTAATATTATTTTGTTTGTTTTGTGGGATACCTCCCTTACCCTCCCGTTATGTGTATTGCCATCATTATTAGTTTTTTCATTACAATGTTCATTTATTTATTTATTTATTTATGTTTGCATTACACATAATACCACATCATCATGTCATGCAATCCACCATGATGGGTTGTATGTCTTAGCAAATGCGTCAACACATCATCTGGCCACCTCCCTAATACTTGTTTGATCATATCGACACCTTCCTCTTCAACCCAAACACAACACCAAGATTATACCCTTTAAGCGCTCTTCAGTGTTGGCAAGAAGGCTATAGTACAAAATAGTGTGTCAATCAAGGAGACCATTTGATACTTATTCATTGCTATAGCCTTTCCCAAGTCCAACCACACTAAGACCTCACACATGGTTGTCTCGCATGGTACAATTTTTTATAATAGGATCATAAGTCCTGGCTTGCCTTGGTGATTACCTCATAACCAACACAACATGATATGACATTCTATTTCATATGAATGCGTTCAAAGATAATTAAAAAATCTTTATATGTCCAAGGCTTCTTACATTTACCATTATACCCCCACTCAAGTATCATTCTCACAAATGCGTTCAAACAACATAAACATATCAACTTATGATATCAAAGCATGAATAAAGGAATTACCCAATTCCTTTTCAACACTCGTGCAACATTGGCATGACTAATTTCATACTTGTATGGTTTTCATCAACATCTTTGATGTTACCTAATCAGTTGGTGCCTTATGGAAACTAACAAGATCCTTTCACGAAGCTCTTGACAATCATTCTCATGTTCTTATTCTTTCTCATGAGGTTGATTGTCATAGATAACTACATCGTCAACATCTCCAACCATGTCCTTAGCCATTCCATGGTTATATAACCATATCTAGCTAACATATTATATGTAATGTCCCATTTTTGGATTCCCCTATTCTGCAGTTGGAGGTGACCTTATGAGCTTATGTTTGCCTAACCAAAGGGGTAAAATGAGATTAATAATGAGCTCATGCGATTTGTGTTAGCCTATGCCTTACCTTGACCAATCACTAAGTCTAAATTGTCACCTATATTTGTATTATTCATTTAGGATATTAGTAATATATCCTCAAGTGATGACTATTGATTTAGTTAATATTGCCTAGCCTAGTCATCATGCATGATTTTAGGATCCAGAGCAAATCTCTCTATGAGGTGGCATCACCCATTGTACTATAAATATGTAACATTGGTGTGAATACATGAGTGTTGGCTAGTGAGCCTTTTCCGCCATGTTGTTGTTCTTGCTTATGTTTTATCAATTGGTATCAAAGCTTCTTTGTTTTATCAATTGGTATCAGAGCGCTTATGGTCTTAAGTGCCTAATAGCTTCTCCATGGTGAAGAAACAGTGATAATATCAGAGCCATGGTGAAAATTGTGAAGGAAGAGCAACGGTACTAAGTGCAGTTTCGTATTGAGGACCGTATCAAGGACCGTATCGAGGACCGTATCAAGGACTGTATCATGGACTGTAACGTAGACCAGATCGTATTAATATAGTCTACCCAACATTGGGTTTGCAAATGAGAATAGACCCCTGATCTGGCGATAGGGCTAGTGGAAAGAGAATGAAAAAAAGATGCATCAGTCAATGAGCCAATGAAGAAAAGATGCAGCACTGGAATTACACACAATCCAAGGAGAAGACATTACTGAAGGGGAAATTCGTTGATTTTGGAATCCCTATTGGTAAAAATTAGATTTCTCTTTCAATATTTATCCATTTTTCATGATTTCAGTTGCGCTGGAAACTAGATTCCAAGACGCACCAAAGAGTATTTTTGTTTTCTCAAGATTCATCTTTGTTTTAAAGATATTCATCCTGTAAGAAACGGATTTTGTCCAATTGCGGAATATGCAACCATTAAAATGTAGATTTCGGCCTCCATACAAAGCCAAATTAAGCATATAACATAGCCTTGGAAAGGTGTTTTAGAGATCTATCAAATCCCTCTCATTATTGATTGAACAAATCAATGTTTAAAGATAAAATCTTGCTGATAAAATTCGCCTCAAAATGGAAAACGAACATTAAAAATGAAAAACGATTTTTTCTCTGAACAAAAGCTTTTGTTTTCTGCAATAGTGGTTGCAAATGGAATGCCTAGGTTATTACCCAAATGGGTATCTTCAGTTTTTTCGATTGATTTTTTGTTGATGAGATTTTATCCACAAAATTTCTTAGGGTTTGCCCAAGTTATAGCATCCAACGATCTGATCGGATGAAGGACCATAAATTGTTTTAACATAAAGATATGGAGGTGAGTAAATGTAAAGTTTTTTGCTCATTAATAAATGAGAGTGAGCATGAGTGAGAGATGTTCATTATTTCTTTATGACTTAGGAAAATTTGTAAGTGAATGATGAACAGAGGTTGTAAGAAACTCATTTTTTGAGAAGACATTTATTGTTTTCTTAAGTCTTTGAGAGCATAAGAGAAATATTGTGAATTGAAAGCCTTGTTAAAGCACGGTGAAGGAGAAAGTACATTGTAACCTTCCCATTGTATGTGGTCTCGTAAGAGAGATACTTGTATCATTTAACGCATCATACATTGAGTACGAGGAAATCAAATTCAGGGACACAAATTAATGACAATCAAGCACATATGATCAAGCATATGTGAAGAACATTCTCAAGCATTCAAGTCATCAACCACATCAGTAATGGACAAATCAAAGATTTCGAACTCAACACATCATGGAGCATTTGAAGTTAAATTGTAACTCACAAACAATGTTTGTTGTAAGATTACTTGATCAAGTTGATTTGTACTGGAAATAGTGTATTTGTAAGTGTAATTAAGTTGAGTTGAATTGAATTTGTCAAAAGGTGCATTCTCAGTCGAACCCGACACCCACAACTTGCTTGTATCATTCTATTCCTAAGTCTATAGGGTTGAGTGCTGAAACTTGAAATCATTGTAAACATCACACTTTGGGTGCATTTTCGGTAGCATCCAACACCCTCAACTTCTTGGAAGAAAGCAAGAAAAGTTAAAGTGAGCGAGTACAAGCCAGCGATTCAAGTGAGCGAGTTGCAGATAATCCTTCTTTTGACGAGTCAAATTGTAATCAGGATCTACCTGCACAATGAGACCTCTTTTAGTGTTTTGAAATGGCTCGAAATCTAGAATTATTAGAGTTACTAAACACTCTAATAAACACCATTGAAGACAACACAATGATATTGAACAAAGATATTCTTCAATCAGTGCTAACTTGTTTGCAAGTGACGCAAGCTAAAGTTAGACTTCTTCAAACTCTATCCCAACTATTGAATGATGAAATCAGGGATGTCAAAAATCAACAGCTAGTGAATTGTTCCAAACTAGTTTTTGTTCAAAACAACCCTCTTTATAATGATGATGATGATGATGATCAACAGTCAATGAAGGAGAAACTCAAGAAGACAACTCCAGATGTAGACAAAGGTGAAGCTATTCATGAACCTACATTTCAAGAGTTTTCTTTTGATTTTAGTGAAGAAAACCTTTCAATGCTGCAACAACATGCAGTAAATCAAATTCCACAGATTTCAAAGCAACAAGTTCAAAATACTCTTTCCAAGGCCATCATTAGACCTTGGGAAGAAATCATCTACAACAAGAATATAACACGACTTGGATATGACAAGGAAGTTACCTTTCATATTCCCGATTATTCCATACCAATCAAGTTCCAAAGTGTTGGATTCCTTCAAGAAGTTTCAACTTCACCTGTTCCAGTTCAACATCAGAATGATAAATGCCAACATTGTAATCGAGTTGGTCACAAGGAGAATCAATGTTTTGATCTCCATCCTTGCCAACATTGTGGCAAGCATAAACATTCTTCAGACAGATGTTCAACACTAAAGAAACCTGCAAGATTGAAGATTCACTATGAGTGGATTGATCCTTGGCAGTGGTCATCAACAACCAAGCGATTATATAAGTCTTACCAAAGAATTCAATCTCGAGTAAATACCAATATTGTAGCACATAACATTTTTGTACCTCACATAAGTGGTCCCCTTATGGCGTAGCTTTCGAGCATGGCCCTCATGGGATGAGATAACATGTGTTTTTTTTTTCGCATGCCCACTTTGTGTTGTACTCAAATGGAACAAGTATGGTACTCTCTTGAGCCTAGAAGAAGGGAGTACAATGATGAAACTCTCATGCACCTTAAGGGGGGGAGTTCAAAATTCCAGTGACGATGGTTCATGAAACCACTTGTGGTCTCTCCTTTCAGCTGACAAAGGGGGGAATTGATGATGGAATTGGTTGTCAGACTAAAATTTTCGACAACAAGTAGGCCAGATGAGCATGAAATTTTCCAAATGGGCAACTGCGGTCTGTAGATGACATACTTTAGCAGAATTGTGGTTCAATAAGTTTAATTTGAATCATACATAATTTATATGTTGATTTTGATTTTGAGAGCAATGACATGGACGTTTGGTTCACATAGATGGTCATTCGACCTAACATAGGACAAGAGGATCCTTCTACATTGCAGCTTGGCATTTGATTGAGTTGTCAGGCATTTTTAGGGATGTGTCAGACTAGAAGTTGATTCACTTCTCTTGGTTCTCTCTCATCAGATTGGAGTTTACAATAAGTGAACAAATTGCATGCATCCTAGCTCACATGATTACATAGTGAGATTTTCAAGAGATGGCAGACTTTGGCAGGATTATGGTTCAATGACTTGCAATTGAATCATACACATTATACATTGGGATGTTGTTGGACACCTAAAAAGTGTCAAAATTGGTCATTGGTTATCCAAAAACCATCATATACATGGTATCAATTGGTCAGTGGTTATCTCAAACCACATATTCAGAGAGCCCTTTCAGTGATACACTGATAGTAGAGTGGTGAAACTACATGTTGACCAATTAGCAGAAGACATCAGATTCTTCTAGCTCAAATACTTGGGAAAATAATAGAATTGTCAAGTAATTAGGGAATGCTCAGATATTGCAGTTGTTCACTTCCATATCTCAGCTCTCTTCAAGTTCATTTCAGATGAACAAATTCAATATCCAGATTGGCAGTTTTTCAGGCAGTTCTTCATTGAGGCTCAGCACAGGTGTTTTAGTATGAATAATTGGAATTGATACCAGTTTATGCTTAATTGGACTTGTGATTGAGGGGGGGATTGTTAGCCTATGGCTTACCTTAACCAATCACTAAGTCTAAATTGTCACCTATATTTGTATTATTCATTTAGGATATTAGTAATATATCCTCAAGTGATGACTATTGATTTAGTTAAGATGGCCTAGCCTAGTCATCATGCATCATTTTAGGATCTAGAGCAAATCTCTCTATGAGGTGGCATCACCCATTGTACTATAAATATGTAACATTGGTGTGAATACATGAGTGTTGGCTAGTGAGCCTTTCCCACCATGTTGTTGTTCTTGTTTATGTTTTATCAATTGGTATCAGAGCTTCTTTGTTTTATCAATTTGGAGGGGTCATATGGGGCTCAGACTGGTCCATTCACCATCTTTCATCATCAGGACCATTTCCGCACAGTTCGCTCTTGGTTCCATGACATTCCGACGATTTTCGTAATTTTGAGTTATTAATGCCTTAAAAGCCAATTAATCGCTTTTCAACATTAAAATGTGTTATAAAAAGGGGAAATAAGGGTTATGTGGATTTGGTCAAAAAGGGGAAAGATTTAGAAGGCTCGAAAAAAGAATAAAAGGAGGGGTGGCGCTTTACTTTGGCATTATGATTTGATGTTTTATTTGGAAGTGCTCTTGAGAGCCAAGTTTTCGTTGGGGTTTTGACAAAACTCTTCCATCATTGGTTCGGTTTCGGTGGTGCAATATCCACCCTAGCTAAACATAGGGGGGAATCTGATTGGGGTTTTCCATTGGAATTCATCTTATTAGTTGTATTCAGTTTTGGAGGGGTCAATCTACCTAATAGGAGGTCGACTTCACTGCTTACAAGTCTGTGGCACTAGGGAGGACGAAAATATTTCCTCGGGGCTTCATTTGGAGGCAGATTCATCTCTTGAAGGCATAATCGTGGTATTAGGAGGTTGTTAGGAGGACCTATAGCCTATTTTGCAGGTTTGTGGCATCCAGAGAAATCGTAAGGGTTGAGTGGGGAGGTGTAGTGCTTGGAGAGGTCGCCTGGAAAGGGTTGATCTCATGCCCAGCTAAATCATGAGACTGGTATCTCAAATGACCATGCTCATCGAGAGTGCTTCTATATTTCTAGGTAATCCTTAGCTATCCTTGCTCCAATAATTCAACTTGCTTGTTGAAAAAAAAAATAGACTACCATGTTTTTGCACATCCAATTATGCCTCCACAAACATTTCTATAATACTCGTATCTTAAATGACCATGTTCATCGAGAGTGCTTCTATATTTCTAGGTAATCCTTAGTTATCCTTGCTCCAATCATTCAACTTGCTTGTTGACAAAAACTTTAGACTGCCATGTTTTTTCACATCCAATTATGCCTCCACACCATTATGCAAGCACCATCATGAAGTATATACAAACATCCATAGTCATTTTCACATCTAATATGTTGACAATTGTCTGGTCTAATCAAGCCCAAAGGCTCTATTTTGCTAATTTTCTAGAATGACTAAAAGTATATTTTGAAAACATAATTCTTTTCTTATATTTTCTTGTGTAATACCTTTCCAATGACTATATTCACGCTCAAAGTTGATTTTGGAGCTAAAAGTTACCATTCCTACCCAATTCCTACACTTTTTTAAATCAGTGCAATCAAGGTCAGAGACCGACTTCTTCCACATGTAGAAGAAAATCCAATGAGAACTAGAAAAACATTTATATTGGGCACTAATAGTAATTATGGTTGTGATCACTCAACAACCTTCAATTTAGTGATTTGATTCTCTGGTCATTTTCTACATCGATATGGAAATATCAACTTTACATTTTTTGCACTTTGTCCAAGGTTAGAAAATCTAATGAAAATATATGTCTTTCAAACAACAAGGATCCATGAATTTTACATTAGGAAAAAGTTCTAGAATATTGAAATTATGAAATGTCAAGTAAGAAAAGGTTTCTAAATTTGATGTCTTAGGTCACTTTTCCTCCAATTACAATTTCCAAAATGGTCAAAAAGTGCCTCGAAATAGTGGATTTGGCCATATTTTTCTAATTCTATTCCAAACCCTTGGGAATCTAACCAAATTCTCTTATGGGTTTCCTCTTGCTTGGCCCTATTACTTATTGTCCAAATTTCATCGTCAATGGAGTTGTTGATGGTAAGTACCATCCTACTCTTTGAAAACTACAATTTTCCAATTTTGGGGATTTCAGAGTTGTATCTGTAATCTTACCCTCAATGACATTTTTATAGACCTTGTCGTTGTAGACTTCCATGTCAATTTTGACTTCAATCTACTTTGTATGCTCCAATTATGGCCAAAAGATGAATTTGGTTCCATATTTCTTTTTAATAAAGTTTTCTTATTCTTTTTATTTTATTTTTCTCTACCTTTTTCTTTCTTTCCTTACCTTTATTATGCTTGTCAGCCCTACCACGTAACATTCTTTGTTTGGTTGGAGGATTGGTTATATTTATGGTAAACCCTGAGCACCTTTATAATTGAATCTCTTTACATCATTGATCACAATCTCATTGGATGGGTCAGAACCATTTACGAGGCCCAATCTACATGCCTTTATCCATCCTTGTACCCTTTGAAGTCGTAAACCACCACATATGTGTCAATATTTGTATGGATTTGGATCTTGAAAGGTGGTTTCTAAAGCCACTACCTATGGCTATGAAGCGGTATTAGATATCACTTACCGCCTTTCACACGCTTACATCCTTGCTAACATGGCAAGTGATGTGGTGTCCACATGTGTGTTGATGTGGCATGTTGAGATGTCTTCACGTGGGTCTGACATATCATATCCTTTGCTTACATGGCACCTCCCTCATGCACACATGTCACCCTTAACTTGCCTTTGTATGGTGTTTCTCCTAGACATTTGGCATTCATCCAACACTGAGACCTATGGTTGTCATTGATTTTAGAGTACCAAAGTGTAGATCTTTAACATACCACTCAACCTTTGAAGTAGCATACCATTTATAAATGGAAAGCAATGTATGGATTCATAGCTCAAATAATGGTTTCCAAAACCACTTCTTGGGCTTAAAAGTGGTATATAAAAACCATTAACCTGGTTTCCCACTTTGAAAACTTGATACCTAGTTTCTGAAATAGGGTTTCGACTCTGAAGTGGTATAAGATTAAAAAAATGCACACCAATATCACTTTTCTCTAAACCCACTCTTTTCATGCTTCCACACATTTTTTAATACTTCTCTGGCATCAAGGTTTTTCCTTCCAATTGTTCATTGTGGCCTTCAACCATGAAATCAATGAAAACCTACACAATGCCAACTCCAAAGTCGATCTCAACTTTCATATTCAAAATTATAATCCACAATCTTTTGTTTCCAATAGGAATTCAACTGTGTTATTGTCAAATTCAACCTTTTCCATTGATGTGTGTGTGTGTGTTTTCTTCTCTAATAGTTTGCTCAATTTCATGGAGTTGAGCCCCACAATTCATGATTATGACCAACAATTCTTCCATGCCAAGACCGTATGCTATGTTAAGAACACAATCTGGGCATTTTGAAGCCATGAATATCTCAATTATGGGCTTTATACACTTCTTTCCCCAAATTTTCTCATTGACATTCTATCAAACACTTGAAATACAAACTATAAATTCTCCCTAAACAGCCTAATTTCAGCCTATACAGCCTGAATGTTGTAACCAATGGCTATGATATCATATTGCAATGTCCTTAGTTACCAAATTTATACTATAATCAACATTATGTTATAGAATTTATTGGTAAATAATATAAATTAACAATGGAAATAACATTGCTCATTTTAATTTCATCTATTACCCATGTATACATCCAACCATTCCAACACATAAAACATGTTTTCCGATAATACACAGAATACTAATAGCTAGCGAATGGGATAACATAGCAGCATACATATCCAATCCTTCCCCATAAAAAATAATTACATTTCTTACATGATTTTGGTATGCACGATGCCAATTACATCCATTTGGTACATCTAAAATTTAATTTATAGAATAGAGGCATGGTTATCCTCTGTTATTTAAATAATAATGGTTGTAATACCCATGAAATATGTATATGAATAACTCTCAGTCATTCCAAAATGCATTCTTGATACATTGCTAAATTATAGATTTTGAATTTCCCAATTAAGCACATAATCTTTAAACATAATAGACCCACAAATGCTAATCTTCAACAATTAAACAACATTAACTAATTTATTGATTTGTTTAGTGGATGCGCTTGGGGAAATAGCTCCATGGGGGCAATTTTCCTCCCAATTATAGGCACTAACTCATGTATGTTCCACCCATGTGCTAAACAATGAAACAACAAGGGAAAATTTACAAGCTATGGTTCTAGTTCTTCTCACTTGGCCCAATTGCTAGATATCACAAACAAAGGAATTACATTTCAGAGTATTTTGACTACAACAATCCCACTCAACGAGCCTCTCTTCTCCATCGTCCTACACAACACAAGGAATGGAATCCACTTCTCTACTAAACAATCGCTCGAGCTATACCCCTTCCCTCTAATGCTGCAATGCAAACATGACAAGGAATCTCCATTGCTAGTAGTAGGGGTTTCTATTTGTAACTAAAATTTCCCTTTTCTCTCAACAACTACCCATTCTTAGCAACAAACTATGACATCATGCCCCCTTGGTATAATGTACTCCCATCTTCCCCAATATTAAGAAAATACCCTTCCCAAAAGCTTGCATGGACACAACACTTGCATGGAGAGCATTTTCCCTTCCATGAAACTTGGGAAAATAAAACATGAGACACACAAGGAAAAAGGATATGAAGGCTTGGAATAATGACACTGGGAAACAACGACAAAATATTATTTCTTGAACTCATCCTACTTCTTGTGAGACACACAAGAAAAAAGGATAGGAAGGCTTAGAATAATGACACTTGGGGAACAACAATAAAATATTAGTTCTTGAACTCATCATACTTCCCCACTCATTGGTTCATTTCCCCATGGTGCTCCTAGGAAGTTATAACCCCAAGTGCACCTTATTATTATATATTAATTCCAATAAAATCATGAAATGGTAATTCACTTTCCAAACTTACCACACACTTACACATCATGCATCGTCGAGCTTTGGCTCATCCTTGTCCACTTGAAGCATTAGTATATGCATCATGTTTAATGTTCACATGGGGTGTTATAAAAGGTTCCATCACAACTAGGGTAAGGGATGTATCATCCCCACCAAAAGGAATTATAATCTCTCTACTCTACATTTTTATTGATTTGTGTTTAGATTTGTATATCTAGTGTTGATTGATTAAATTACACACACACACACACACACACACACACATCTTTGTATTGGAGATTGGGTCAAGTCTTGTTTTGTGAGAAATTGGATCTACGTGTGTAATATCTTTTGGGATGTGGTGCACTCTGGGAAACCTATCACAACTCTCCTCTTAAGCCTAGGGAGCTACATCACCCATGGCAATGAAATCCATATTAGTGTTTTATATTTTCTCTTTGCTTTTCCAACATTAGGGTTTTTATCTCATTAAAGGAACTATCAGTTAATTAACCCTAGTTAGTCCACTCTCTTTCCTCCTCTAAGTTTTTGTAAAATCCTATCTATTACCTAATTTAAGTACCCTAATCATCTATAGTCATAAATTAGCATTAATAATACCTTGAGATCACAATTATCTTAGTGGCCTTCTCTCTCTTTTTGGTCTTCCCATCTTACCTTAGGGTTTCTCAGTTTAAGCCTAAAACCGAGTGGTGACTCCACTCTTCTCGTTCCCCCTCTTAGTAGTGTGTGTGTGTGTGTGTGTGTGTGTGTGTGTGTGTGTGTGTACTTGGGTGGTATTCCATCCCTACCTTCACATTTATGTGTTATAGCAACAATCCATTTGTCCACCACATTTTGGTGACTCCATTGAGGAATTTTCATCAACCCTTCCCTCTCTTGAAAAAAGGCTCCCTCTTATTTTTTGTGTTCAATCCCTACTCCCATCATAAGGGGGTATTATCTCTTTCTTTTCCATGAGAGGGAAGGTCCCTCTTCTCCCTCACTTTTTATTTCCTCAATTACTCCCTAGAGTAGTCCATTCTCTGAGCCTCTGTCTCTATATGGTGGAGGTTTTCTAATTTTGCACCATTTACATAGTAGGTTATGCAGCTTCTCATGATCCTCATTGTTCACCTAGCATTCTTAGAACCAAACCAAACTTCCCTCGAGGTATCAACTATTCTTTAGGTCACTACTTGTGGCCTCCTACACCCCTCTACCAAGTTCATTGTTATCCCCATGTCAAGGAAGAAGAAAAACAATCCCTTCATGCCTAAGAATGATGAGAAAGTTCTCAATCCTAGTGACCTAAGGAATTATTTCTCCTATGCAAGCCTATATTTCCACCTTAAAAGGAACCTTCCAATGACAAACAAGTCCTCTTCCCCTCTATCTCCGTCATCTCCCACTTCCTTGTACTTGGATCCCCTGAGCATTGGTGCTTTTGTAATGGCTACATAAACCTTACCGTAGACACTAATCCATATATGCCAAGTTTACATTCAACCACCCTGAAAATATTCAAATATTGGCTAAGGGATATCAACATTTTCCCCCAATCTTTGGTATGCCCCCCTCTTTAGAGAAGTATCCATGCAACATTTCCCTCAAATTTGATCAAAGTCTTCATGAAAACTACAACACAACCATCAACTAAGTACACATCCAAACACATGTTGCGCAACACAACAAGCACACATTCCACCAATCACTCAAGGAAAAACATACATTCCAACATTCTCTCAACCATAAGGACAAGCATATATTCCAACAATGTCACAACTTCCTAGACAAGTATTCCTCCCAAACGTGACACCCACTTAAACAAATTTTCACAATTGTTTGGACAATTATTCATGCCAACAATATCACAACCCTTGACTATCATGTTTCAATGGGTGGAAACCAAGCATGCTCATCAACAGCAACCTTTCCTTTTTGAGCTCAAGACCCTTCCCTTGACCAAGTATGGAGAGTGGTAGCATATTTCCCCCTCCCAACAACAACATGCCCTTTTTGGGAGGATACCCTAGTGAAATCCAGATTTCAATGTCACGAGAAGGCATATGATAATAAGGTCATCCTTTCAATATATCTTTTGA